>JAJKFI010000111.1:1294323-1343608 GCA_029204185.1 Lerista edwardsae | reverse complement strand
CTACTACTACTACTACTACTACTACTACTACTACTACTACTACTACTTATTATTATTATTATTATTATTATTACAGTGCCTTTTTGCAACATTTCATTCAATAGAACTATACTTACAATTTTTGTACAACGATGCTTTCCTCCTCATCAGTCTATTTCCTCCTTGCCTTGTAGGAATTGACCTGTCAGAATGCCTGCAGTACCCAGACTTCAGTGTTGTTGTCCTCTACAAAAAGGTCATAGTTGCCTTCGGCTTTATGGTGCCTGATGTGAAATACAATGAAGCATACATCTCTTTTCTGTTTGTTCACCCTGAGTGGAGACGATCAGGGATTGCAACCTTCATGATCTACCATCTTATTCAGGTAGTTTGAAAGAACCTATTCTGCTAATGAGGACTGTATTATTTCTTTATGTACAAATGCAAATACGGCAGAATTATTTGACTGGCTGTTTATCATTTCTGAGGCCAATCTTCATTCATTGTGTTCGATATAATGCTGTTCAGAGTCACTGAAGTTGAAGCTAACACCTCTTTTTAAAAAATACACAGCCCAATCCTACCCTGTGCAGCTGGGCCACATGGTCTGCACCAGATACAGTGCAGGTTAGGAGGAGGCTGGAATTCTGCTCAGGGTAAAGGGATATTTTCCCCTTACACCAGATAAAGCCCCAGTCTGCCCTGTGGGGTTCCTTGGATCTGCACCAGCAATATTGTCACAAATCTGGGAAGCCCAATTTAAAACTGGCAGTTGTTTTACAGAAATCTGAAGTGCTTAGTTGCCTTTATTGCTAATGTGTGATGTCCTCCGTGGGACCTGTCCTGAGGCAAATAGAACAGAATTTCTGAGACAGAAACGCCAAAAGAAAGATCCAACACCGAAATGCTCAGATTCACGGGTCAGAATATGGTGGATGCCTGCTCTGACAATCCCAGGCCTGTCCCACTCCTGTTCTGCCCTCCACCCAAAACCCCCTCCTGCCACCCTGTCCCAGCCCATGCACTGCTCAGCATTTACCTCTGCCAGGGGCTCGGATACAGTGCTGGTAGGATGGTGCAGGCCTTCCCACTGGCGCTAGCTTACTCTAGAGTCACCGCAAATGTGCTTTATGGCATGTTTGCAACACTCTGGGCTGGCAGAAGACTTGGTTAGAAATGCGCTGACAGGCTTGTATTTGGGATTTGATCATCGATACTCAGTAGCCGCAATAGCAGCACAGTCTTAAAGTCAGACATTTTATAGTTTGCATCTAGCAAACTGATAGCCTAGTTGGCTTCTTGCTTCTGGGCAAAATATGTACTTTCTATTTAACTGTATGTAAAAATTAAAGTTTCCCAAAATGTTGTTCAAGTATTTCTAGTTGAGTAATGTGTAGTTCTTTTCCCCCTTTATTACTGATGTGTTTTAATTGCTCAGCTTCAGCCATTATAAGGAAGGAGCATGAGAACTGCATTGTCTCTTTGTAATGTATGCACTAGCCTTTCCCGCAATTTTTTTCTTCATCTCGCTTCCTTTCTCACCTAAGATGTCATTTTTGTCTTGACAGACCTGCATGGGCAAAGATGCAACCCTTCATGTATCTGCAAGTAATTCTGCAATGCTGCTATACCAAAAGTTTGGATTTAAAACTGAGGAGTACATTTTAGATTTCTACGACAAATACTATCCTTTGGACAGTAAAGAATGCAAGCATGCATTTTTTCTGAGGTTACGACGGTGATCTACAGATTTGGGGAAGATTCACAGGAAATGTGGTGACTGGAAGAAAATTTGGCTCAGTTTCTGCTATTACGGAAATCTGAGGTGCTTTGTTGCCTTTTTTTGCTAATGTGTGATGTACTCTGTGCGACCTGTCCTGCGGCAAATAGAACAGAATTTGTGAGACAGAAATGCCAAAAGAAAGATCCAACACAGAAATGCTCAAATTCATTTTACTAGAAAGATGCGATTGGGCCCTTTTGTCAAACTAATTGATAATGGAAATTGAAATACTAAATGCTAACTTAGTGATTGTTCAGTTTACTACCACTTATTGATAAATGCTTGAGTCAACCCTTCTGGGTGTTATGTGAATTTTTTGGATGGATTTCCTTTCTCATCTGCCAAAGTTCAGTTTGAAGGTGAATTCTCTCTCTCTCTCTCTCTCTCTCTCTCAATCTAGAAGTGAGACTTTACACACTAAAGATGATAGGCAGATCTCCTGACAAGAGTACCATGAAAGTTCATACTGTAGTTGACTACAAGAAATTTTTGATTATAGTGATTTAGAATCTGAGATTAAATGTGAAATATTAAAACAAACCAATTTATAGCTTCCAAGAGATTGTAAAAAGGCTTGGATATATATAAACTACGGTGAGGCAATAACTATCATCGTATTTTTCAACCTTTTTCTGTGGGTCTGTCATGTTACTTTGGCAAAGAAAGTTGAGAAGAGATTAGCAAATAATTTGATATATCTGATTCTTTTTGTTAATGTTTCTTATGTTAATTAATGGGCTCAAACATGTCTTGCCTGACTCTGTGCAGTGGATTACTAGTACCCCGCATTATGTGAGTACCATTGTGACTTGACTCTGTCCCTCCACTGGAACAAAAGTTATTTCCAGCTGGGAACTTCCATACATAGATGTTTGTCTACTTCACATGGCTGCCCGCTTCCAAGGGAGATACCACCCATTTTTTTGTGGTTAATAAAGCATTTCTGAGCATCTAAGCATTTCTTAGATGTGTGAATGGCATAAGAGGACTTGAATTTGGCTGTTGACATTCTTAGCATTTCTCTACTTTTTCTCCTTTGCTGCTTATGCCGGTGTAGCTCTCTAGGCGGTGTGGGGTGCTGTGGCATCCTTGACACTGTTTATGATGTGTTATTGGGGTATTTCCCCATGGTTGACGGTTATGATTATTGCTGTGGTACTCATTCCAGGGATCATCTAACAGTGGCTATTCATTGGACCCACACCTGCCCCCATCCCTTCTTTATCTCTGGCCACCAGTATTGGCGCTGGGTAGACATGGTGATTAACTCCTTGGGACATTGGGCTAACGTCAGGCCATGTCAGGGTTTCCATGGATGTTGGTATTGTTAGTGGCTTTACCCAACGTGGCATTGCCTGGTTTTCCCCTCCCTCTTTGTGTTAGATGGACTTTGGATACAACAGCTATTCCACTGACAGTGCACTGTAGTTGCTGTGCCACCAGAGCAGCATCAGTACTGAACCTTTAGCTGTCAAATTTTTCACAGCAAAAGTTTGGAAAGCAGAAATCACACTATGGTCTGATAATACAGCATCTTGTCTCTTTATTTAAGTCCAGTTTGAATCTTTTAAAAACTATTTTCTTGAGCATCACATACCCTTCACTGACACCACCAAAATAAATTACACAAGACCTGAGTGGTGGAAATCTATTTTTATTGGGGAGATAGAATGGATGCTAGAAATCTCACTTTTATTTCCATTTTTATAGTTCAGTACTACCTGTGAGGAATAGTTTTCTTGATTGCATTTCTCTTGTAGTTGAAAGGTTATGCAATTACCATTGTGTTCGTTTTTTGGTATACAAAGTGTCATTGTTTCAGTTAGGGTTACTCTTATTGCCTGTCTTTTTGTAATCTGTAAATGAAAAGGAAAAAAATAAAGAATATATAAAAAGAGGAAGCCAATTCTAAGATCTTGTTTTATAGATGTCCTCCAATGGATTTGCTGCAGCTCCCAGAATGCGGTGCTTGAGCCATAGTCATTTTGTTGCCAATGGACTTAGAGTAAAGCTGTTCTCAACAGAATGGAACCCTGACCAGACTGTAATTGCCTCAGTTGTTAGGCAACTGAGTTAGGACCCAGGAGCTAACTATAGCAGCATTCCAGCTTGCAAAGTAAAGAGGCAGCCTTAAGACAAACAAACGTTAACTGGAAGAGATCACAACTGGTAATTAGATTTGTCGGATCAGTGTAGAAATTATATTAAAGATAATAGAACAAATAAGGGAGGCAGAAAACCATATAACAACTTTAGAAGAAGAAAGGGTAATTATGGCAGGTGAAAAATAGCATAAGAAGAGCCCCACTGGATCAGGTCAAAGGCTCATCTAGTCTAGCTTCCTGTATCTCACAGTTTCCCACAAATGGGGCCACTCCAAATAGCCCATTCGGCCCATTCCAAATGGGGCCTGAAAAAAAAGCTGTAGTAGCGTAAGAAGGAAGGGAAACACTATTTTCCACTCTTTCCTTCCTCAGAAATGGTATCTATCAATTTTTAAACCAACTGGTAGTAAGACTGCTTATGTCACAGCATATTTCCTACACATTTGAAGCCTTCAGATTAAAAGGGCATACATTCAAAAAGTTCCTTTTCTAGTCATCTTCCTTGTTAGTCATTTTTTAAAATTCTTGTTAGGGTTCAAAACTCTCTGAATCTCTTTGCTTGCTAAAATAAAGAACATGACACTGAAATTCAAGTGATATCCATATTACAGCAAGTCAACATGGGAACCATGGTAGCAGTTGATTAACCAAATACCTTCAAAATTAGTTGTTATAGCTGCAGTTTAATATTTTCTGGATCTGTGTATTATGAACCTTCAGCCCTTCAAAAAATATATTAAAACTTTTTCTACTGAAATTGGAAAATTCTGACTTTAAAAGTTACATTTTATATTTCTGAATCTCTAGGTTTTCTGGTTTCTGGTTATTCAAATTATCACATTTTCAAATTAATTTTCAAATTATTGCTACATGAATATAATAAATGAAAATACATGAAAATAATAAATACAACATTTCCAAAAGCAATGATCTCTTCCTCTTGTCATGAGAATCACTCATCCTACTTCAGGTTCATTTGTGACCACTGGTCCCCATTTGAACCAAGTATCAATGAATGATATAAAGTCAAAGTGTTCCTGGCTTTGCTCACATTCCTTTAGGATTCTACCTCAAGATTTAATTTTCATATATATTTTAAGGAGTGCATGTTTACATAGGCAGCTTTCCTGGAGGGATTTTATTCTGTTTGAACATCTAATTTGTACATACAGGGGCTGTATTCCTTTACAGCAAAATCATCAGAAGACAGGACTCACTCAAATTCACTTGACTTTCATATTATCCATCTCTCTCAGTGTTGCTGAGGCTCAGATCATGGTAGTGAAATGTCACTGGTTTATTGGTCAAAATATCCTGGAGAATGATAAACAACAGACATCTACTGTAAGTATATGAAACTATACCTTTACCAATGCTGATATGGCAAAGAACATAATTCTGGTGGCTTTTGAACTATATTCCCTGGATCCTGAGGTTTATCAGTGGTTCCTTGATTAGAAAGTCAGAACATGACCATGCATATTCCTCTCTCTCTCACACGCAGACAGAGTATTGTATCCTTGCAATGTTCTGCCCCATGCACTGAACAAGTCTAGGTTGAAAAAGCTGAGGGAAATCGCAAGAAAAAAGTTCAAACCACCAAATATGGAAGTGGGTTTGGGATTAATTTTAAATCATCATCAGAGTCACTGACAGCTCTGAACTGACCTTGTACCCTTCCCGCCAAAATGTTCTGGGTTCGATGACAAGGTATTTCAATTCCTTAAAGGTATAAAGTTTGAAAAAGAATTGAGATATTTCTTTAGCCCAAGGTATAGCCAACAATTCTGGTTGCAATTCACTAATTCCTATCAGTGATTCTCAACCCCATATGGCTATTTGCTCAATCTTTAGCAGCCTAGATTGCCACACTGACCTTATTTATAGCAAGTGCATAATTTAACTGCAGATTGACTTCATAATCATCCTTATGGACTGTAGCAGAAATAAGCTGTCAGAGAAAAAGCAGTGGTTAGCTCAGCTTATGAAAAGAAAGGGTGGGTATGATCATTGTAAAAAATGATGCTATTCAAAACAGATTTTTCAAAGTGGTGTACAACATTGCTAAGGTAAAATGCAATAAACTAGTAAAACTAGCTAAAATATAGAAATAAAATAGAGCAGCAGTACTCAATAAATCAATGGTCAAAAACAGTTTGAAACAAAACTGGGTTGTTGCAGTGATGGCTCAAGGCTGCTTGACTGAGTTTCAAAGACTTGTAATTTTTGTGCCCACAACTTGAATTTGTGTCTGTGTGTGCTTACTTTTTTTCACTGCTTCCATGTTGCATGAAATACCTGGTGAGGTGATCTGCTACATGTAAATCTCCCTCTACTTTTTATTTCTGGTTATATTAAAATTAGGAACTCTCAAACAAAGCAACAATTTTCAGGCCTACAGTAATGGATGCCAGAATGCAATTCCCAGGAACACTGGCCTACAGGGTTTACAAAAGACTTTGGTCAAGCTTGAAGAAACGTATATGTTATCTCTATTTTCACCCCCCCCCTTCCATAGTCACCCATCCCAGAAGGAAAACGAGAATCTTACTACCTCTAGATGAATGCAAACTCTGGTAATCCTGTCAGGCATCTTTGCATTTTGTTTACATTTTGTATTTGCTTCCCTGAATGTAATTCCAGTAACTCTTGTATTTTGTACCAAAACATAGGATTAAACCTGCATTTTACATTAACTTATATAAACCTCCTTTTAAGTTGCTAGACATCTGATGGCACCAGGGTAGTAATGTGTATTTTCGCTGACACCACTAGCTGTGTTTATGTACATCCTGTTTGATTAAGAGGAATTCCCTTCATTCATACCCAAGTTACCCATTTACACATTAAAATCAAACACACCAAGAACTTCGTGCTCGGAGCTATGGCTGGCTAACCCTCTGTTGATCTGCTCTGAATGTCAGTAGAGCATGTCTGATGGACTTAATTAAGATACCCTGGACAGAAAGGGCATCCTGGAATAAGAACCAGCTCTTTCTCTGAGAGTGGTCCAAACATGCTTTACAGTGGCCCTTGGGCCAGCCCAACTTTGCTAGCCTAATTGTGCCAGCCCAACTCTAGGTTTGGATTGCGCTCTAAACAGCATCTCAAGGGCAACAGTTTTCCCATTTAAGGCCCTGACATAAAAAAATTTGCCTACCCTTGCTGAAAAAAAAAAAGTTGGAACTACTGGACAAGAGCACAAACCCAGAAAACATTAGCTTACACCTGCGGTCTCCAAACTGTGGTGCTGTGGACCACTATACTCCGAGAAGAACATTCTAGTGACGTGTATCATGAACGATTGCCTGGCGTGAGTTTCTGTAAAGATTAGCTGCAAAAATAGGAGGCTGTGGCGCTTTGCCACCACCGCACCTGGAAGACTTCTTTGGAGCACCAGATCTGGCCTATAGGCCAGGGTTTGGTGGCCCCTGGCCTACATCAATCAAAGGTTCTTTGAGTTCAGAGGCAGGGCATCAAACTGCACATGGCCTTAACAAAAAGAAACTATCACTAAACAACAATGAAGGGAACTGGCAACTGTACTAATGAAGATTAATGAGGATTTTCCAGAATATTAGTCTACATCTCCAACAGGAATCATGTTTAGGAATGTGGGCAGCAGAAACGTTACTTTATGGAATCTAAAATCCATAATGTGATGTGGTCAATGATGAAATTAAATCCCCAAAAGCAAGCAAAACTCCAGATATTGACAGCTTAGTAGGAAGCCAACATCCAAAAAGTACTTTTAAGAAAATGAGTTTCTGACTCTGATGAATTAAAAGTAGAAACTCATGCCAAGTCTTAATAGACTTGGAGACAAAAAGATGTGAGCTAATGCTAACCTTAAAATTCATGGTGTTGGAGTCCCCTCGCCTATTAGTGCTGGGGGACTTTAATGTTCATGCCGAGGCCCCAGGAACAGCTGCAGCTCAGGATTTCATGGCCTCCATGGCAACCATGTGTCTGTCTCAAAGAATATCTGCCCCAACACATTATGCGGGGGACACACACTGAACCTGGTGTTTACTGCTGGGCAGGCTGATGATGATCTGGAGGTGGAAGAGATTAAGATCACTCCTTTGTCATGGACAGATCACTTTCTGGTGGGATTTAGGCTTGTTGCAACCTCTCAGCTCCGCAATGGTGGGGGATCGCATTGTATGATGCGCCCTCGGAGGCTGATGGATCTAAATTAAATGGATTCCTGAGGGCTCTGGGGGATTTTCCTGTTGCCAGAGCTGGAGACCCACATGGCGCCCTGGTCTATCTCTGGAATAGGGAGATGACCAGGACCCTGGATGAGATCGCTCCCGAGCGTCCTCTGCCCAGTCACAGAGTAAGAGCTCCTTGGTTTTCTGAGGAGCTGCGAATGATGAAGCGGCAGGGCAGATGGCTAGAGCGACAGTGGCGGAAGACTTGTGCCGAATCTGACCGTGCATGGGCTAGAGCCCAGCTAAGTTCGTATTCTAGGGCGGTGGTGGCAGCTAAGAGGGCATACTCCTCTGCCACCATCGCGTCCGCAGAGAACTGTCCAGCTGAGCTTTTTCGTGTGGACCATAGCCTACTCCATCTGGCCCCCCCCTACTGGAGGGGAGGAGCACACGGAGGCTAGCTGTGACGAGTTTGCAAAACATTTTGTGGAGAAGGTCGATCCGATTCGGCATGACTTGGACACCGCTGTAAGCGTATCTAGTGATGTCCCCGGGGAACCTGTCTATTCTATTATTTGGGATTCTTTTCAGCTTGTAGAACCTGAGGATGTGGACAGGATTCTCTGGAGTGTGAGACCTGCTGCTTGCCCGCTTGACTCTTGCCCAGCATGGCTAATTAGATCTGCCCGGGAAGGGCTGGCTGAGTGGACATGGAGGGTGGTGAATTCATCTCTGAGGGAGGGGGTGTTGCCACCTGCTTTGAAGCAGGCGATTGTCCGCCCCCTCCTGAAGAAACCCTCCCTGGATCCCACTAATTTAAACAACTTTTGGCCAGTCTCGAATATCCCATTTCTGGGCAAGGTGATTGAGCTGGTGGTAGCATCTCAGCTTCAGAGGGTACTGGAGGAAGCAGATTATCTGGACCCATTCCAAACTGGCTTCAGGCTGGGGTTCGGGACGGAGACTGCCTTGGTCACCTTGGTAGATGACCTACGCTGGGGAATGGACAGGGGGAGTGTGTCCCTGTTAGTCCTGCTGGACCTCTCGGCGGCTTTCGACACCATCGACCATGGTGTCCTTCTGGGTCGGCTGGCTGAGTTGGGGCTTGGAGGCACTGTTCTGCAGTGGTTCTGCTCCTTCCTGGCTGACAGGTCCCAGAACATGGTGCTAGGGGATGCTAGTTTGGCATCCTGACCTCTTAAATTTGGGGTGCTGCAAGGGTCCATCTTATCCCCCATGCTATTTAACATCTACATGAAGCTGCTGGGAGAGGTCATCTGGGGGTGACACCCAATTTATCTCACCCCCTGATTCTGAGGAGGTGGTCGAGGTCCTCGATTGTTGTCTGGAGGCTGTTGGGTGCTGGATGTGGGCGAACAAGCTGAAATTAAATCCGGATAAGACAGAGGTGCTCCTGGTCCAGAAATCTACAGCTCAGGTACTGGTCTATTGCCCTGCTCTGATTGGGGTTGCACTCCCTCTGAAGCAGCAGGTCCGCAGTTTGGGGGTTCTCCTGGATCCACAGCTGCTCCTGGAATCCCAGGTGGTGGCGGTGGCCAGGGGAGCCTTTGCCCAGCTTCAGCTGATTCGTCAGCTGCGACCATACCTGAGCTGCGCAGATCTGACCACGGTGACCCATGCCCTAGTGACATCCAGATTAGATTACTGCAATGCGCTCTACGTGGGGCTGCCTCTGAAGACGGTCTGGAAATTACAACTAGTGCAGAACGCGGCTGCTCGTGTGGTTTCTGGGGCTCGTCGGTTCGACTCTGTCGGGCTGTTGCTTCAGTGGCTATACTGGCTGCTGGTTCCTTTCCAGGCCCGATTCAAAGTGCTAGTTTTGACCTTTAAAGCCCTTTATGGCTCGGGTTTGGGATATTTGACGGACCGCCTTTGTCCATATAATCCTACCCGGACTCTTAGGTCATCTGGGGGGCCCTTCTGACTGCACTGCCACCAGGAGAGGTGAGGGGGATGGTGGCCAGGAACAGGGCCTTCTCGGTGGTGGCCCCACAATTTTGGAATACCCTCCCCTTAGAATTAAGAACCTCTCCCTCTTTGGCAATATTTCAGCGGGGTGTTGAAGACTTCTTTATTTAAACAAGTCTTTAACTGTTGACAGGCTGGCTGGCATTTTATATTCTCTTCTTTATATTGGATCCACGGGGCTTGCTGTTTTAAATTCTAAATTTTAACTGTTTTAAATATTGTTTTTAACATTGTTTTTAATTGTTAAACTTTGTGTTTTATTGTATTTTTAATGTTGTAAGCCGCCTTGGGTGCCCATGGGGCAGAAAGGTGGGATAGAAATTAAATAAATAAAAATAATAATTGATTGTGTCACCAAAGCAATGAACATAAAGTTGGGCGAATTCCAGAAGCTAGTGGAAGACAGAGAGGCCTGGCGTGCTGTGGTCCATGGGGTCGTGAAGAGTCGGACACGACTTAGCGACTGAACAACAATGCCCACTAGACTATCAGTCCCATTGTAACAAAATTCCTATGCAGCAATATGCCAGCATAGCCAAATTCCTCCTGCATCCTGTGCGTGAATTTGAGCTGCTGGAGGTCTTCTCAGGTGACATTTGTCCCCTTGCCCCTGGTGGGTCAACTCAGATCATTGTCAGCAATATTACTGGAACAATTCTGAGTTGATCCATGCAGATGTGCTTTCTGGTGCCACCAATCCCACCCCTTCCTGGGCTCGATCCAGCCTTCCCTGCCCCATCTTCTCCCCGTTCTGCTCCTGCACTGGACTTCTCTGGCCCACAGGTGTCCCTGCAAACGCCAGCATGCCTGCTGGTAGTATTGTAAAGTGTTTTAAGCACTTTTGCAATAGTGCACATGTTCTGCCAGCACAGCAATTGCTTAGAATTAGGCCGTTTTATGGCACACTGTTCAAGGCAGGTACAAGGGAAATAATGCATGCTATAAAAAGCATGCAGATACTGATTTAACCAATCTAGAGTCATGACACTGTAACATTGTGAAGTACAGTTCTCTGAGAATGCCAGAATGTTTAGCATTGTTCAGGACTTTGTATATGCAGTATTCATACTCAAAAACTGACACAGGCACATACTGAGAAGAACCAACACCATCATAGCCCAACAGATTTTAGAGAAATCTGATTGTTGATATATTCCAGACAATATTATTATTGAAAACCAGATGATTAACTGCTCATTTGAGAACACTAGGTGGAAATAATTAATTCCACTATACCCAAGTGGATTTGGCAGAAAGGGCCTCCTGTTCCTTAAGCATACAGAGGACTCAAAAGTGTTTGAGTATTAGTCAAGCACACGGTGAGAGCACAAACTGTTAAGTCTGATTTTCAATGCGCACCCTGAAAGTACTGCATAACAGGCATGCCACCCAACTATTAAGTATGATACATTAACTACAGCTATCCATTATTTTATGGATCTCAGCATCTGAAATGCAAATGCATAACCATTTCAGCCAATTAGGCACTGTGTAGCACGGGCAATGAGTTCATGTAAGTCAATACATAGGTGGCCACAGCTGAACCACTGCTGCCCTCTCTCACATGCACATATACATACATACATACATCCTCCAAGCTTCCTGAATTTTCCCTGCTCAGCCAGGTGGAGAGGTAAGCTGCTTATTCAAAAAATGGCCTCAGTTTTGCACTCACATCTAAGCCATGGAAGCCATGGCTTCCTCACAAGGAAGCTGCTCAAACCATTCCCTAACATGGTTTTTCTGAATCTAGACATGATGGGACAGCCTAGGGAGGCGGGTGGAGTCTGGATGAGTCCGGCCCACCCAGCCCCAATTCTGGTGGTGCGGCATTCTTGGACCTGTGCCTGCTAAGCAGCAGGCGCAGATCCGAGAAGGCCTGCCTACCTGGGGTAAGGGGATGAATGTGCCCTTGCCCGGTGGAGGCTCCAGCCTGCTCCTAACCTGCGCTGGATACAGCGCGGGCCAGTCAGCCTGCCTGTTCCAGTGCAGGTTAGGATTGCGCCCTAAAGGCCTAAAAGCATGACCCTTCCAGGGCCACAGTATTACCCTGTTCTTGGTGGGAAGAAACACTGCAGTTTATTATTCCAGTCAGGTCAAATGACTTGGAGAACAAGCAGAGGCTATATTCTTGGAAATTCCCTGTTAGAAACATCAGACCATGTCAACTTTCCCTGCTCTGCTCCCCCCTGACTTTATGATTTGGTCTAAAAATAACTATACGTTTCACTAAAGGTGGTCAAAATCACAAAAACAACATGGACCAAAAATTATCTCCTACCGTCCCCATTTGAGGCTCTCCAATCAAAGTTCTGAACTCCAGGTTGTTTTGTGTATAGCTTCTAAGGTGTGCACACACATGATCTAGTTGCTTTCTCCAGTAACCTAAAAAAGTAAATTACTCATAAGGAAAATGTTACATCAAAGGTAAAAAAGAGCTAATGTAATGCTGTGGCTAACAGGCCTTTTTGTGATCACAACAGGCCTTTTGTTCCCCAATCCTCACCTTTACTACAAGCTCACTAGTAGGGCTAAGGCTGAAAAAGTATGCAACTTACCTGGGAGTAAGCCCCATTTAATTCAGTAGGAATTATTTCTGAGTAGACATGCATAGGATTGAGATGGAAGGCAAGCTACATGTGGCCTGTGATATCCATGGATTAAGGGCCTGCTGATATCAGAATACATGGGTTCCAAACCCACATAGAAGGGGCCCACCTGGACCCTTTGAAGGCAACCAGAGCTGTACTCTGGTTGCCTCCAGTGGGTTTTCTGAGGCCCACAGAGGCCACGTGCACCATACACAGCCTCTGCAGGCCTCAGATTGCCCATTTTGGGCAACAAAACTCTCCGGAGCTTCCACGGGCCTCAGAATGCCTTATAAGGGCATGAAAACATCACTTCCTGCTTTCTCTGAAAACTAGAAGTAACATTTTTTTGCCCAAAATGGGCATTCTGAGGCCTACATTGGCCATGGGCAGTCTCTGTGGGCCTCAGAAAACCCTCTGAGGACGGGGTGGCCCCAAATGAACAGAACCCCCATGGATAATGAGGACCAATCAATCAATTAATCAATCAATGTATGAATCTTAGCCCCACCCCCAATATTATAAGAAGAAAAGCCATCATATTGCTTTATTCTTTGTTCTCTGAAAGAAGAAAGCAGGAAGATGGAAGAGTTTTAGAAGATAAAAAAAAGAAATGGCAATAATTATAAGCAGGAGGGTGATAAAGGAAACAGAGAGAATGTTTGATGGCAATTGAAAACAGAATTATACAGAAAACTTCATTTTAGACATACAGTGTCCCAAAACCTTCTTTTTTAAACAAACAACAGCCAGGAGAGGGAGTAAAAAATTGATAAAAACAGAAAAATAATGGCTATTTTGTTTTGAAAGTATTCATTTTGAAATAAATAGTCAAAATTTTGTTTTTACCTCTTCCAGGACTTATGGCTGTGAGGGGAGGACTGTGATAATTGACCTTATTCTGCTTCTTCTTTTGAGAAACAAACTCACATTCTTTCTTCTCCAGAAGTTTGCTAGATGGGTAGAACAATCCAATGGTTTGGGTTCCTTGCTCATTTCTTCCTAGTGAATTAGGTCTTGATGTTGGAAATGAAACAGATGATTGTTGCAAGGTCTGTGAGCTGTTAATCTGTTAAAAACAGGAACGGGGGGGGGGGTGAAAGCAAGATAAAGATGCTGATACGGCTTACCAGAAACACACACAAAAATCTCATCTTTTTTTCCTTAGTATAATTAACATTTCCTGATGAAACTCAAATGCGTTTTATTTCATATCAAACAGCCGGATCAAGCATTTATGCTTGATCAAATGCTGACGAAACACTTCAGTTAATATCTAAGAGCCTGATCAAACATCTTTTGGAGGCTCAAAATCCTTCACTGTAACTAGGCAAACATGAAATTAGATATTTAATTCTTCCCCAGTTGTTCCTTGCTTTCACTCCCCCACTTCCTCTGTTATCTCCCTTGTGTCAATTTTAGATCGTGAACCCACTGAGGTAAGGACCTATCTCATGTGCAAAGTGTCATGTGCATGGCACTTTTCCTTTCTCATATGTACCATATATTTATTGTGAATAGAAGCGCTTCACCCTAATTGAGAAGCCCACCTTCTGGGACCACCGGCAAGCTGCCATAGGGGGCATGCCGGGATTTTAGGCAAGACAACACAAGGATGTCCCTCTCCCTCCTCCATGTCCTCCCTGAATCCCATGTGCAGCTTCACTGTGACATGGGGGTGGCAACGTCTGCTGCAGGTGGCATGATTGTGTGGCAGGCTGCAGCTATCACTGGTACCATGTGTGGCTGCTCTTTGCTGCCAGTGAGGCTCCCTGCTCACGAGGATGATGCACAGGGTGCCTTGAAGGTGTGGCTGGTTGGTATGGCTTATTTGCCTGTACTTGTTTCTTTTGTTCCTTCCCTGCCTGTGTGCAGTGGTGCTTTGCCTTGTGCTTTGCCTTGGTATATCACAGAGCTGCCAGCATAGGATTTGACTTATGCTGCGCTGGCATCCCTAAGCCATTGGTGCAGATGTTAGTTAGGACTGGGCTGTCCATGAAAAAAAAAAAAAGGCTAAGAATGTTAATGGTCCAATCCTAACAAAGGTTTATGTGGGCAGAACACAACAACTGAGTTGCCCCAAAGCGTCTGCTGGGGCTTACCCCAGGGCAAGGGGACAAATGTCCCCTTACCTCCAAGGAGACATCCAGCAGCCCAAAATCCCCCATGGAATGCAGCGAAAGCCATGTTGTTGCATCACTGCATGGGCATTTAGGTAGGATTCGGCTGTTGGTGGCAGTTAGTTGTTTGCTGGACAGAAGTTTCTGTCAGTTGATTTCAATTTCTTAGTTCTGTTATTTTCTAATTAGTTGCTTTCACTAAGCTTTTCCAGTGTTCATTTCCATCATTCTATGCTATTCAGAAATCTAAGACCTCAGAGTAGGTATCATCCAAGCTAGTAGCCCTTTTCCCTTTCAGCAGGACTTTAGCAAGCCTCCCACAAGGAATGTTTCATGCGATGGCTGTAACATATGGCCTGGCTCCCTCTGTGCTCACAGGACTATGTCCCCCAGCACTGAAGAGAACTGGGGTTTCGCCTGCCCTGAATAGCTGTTTTAACCTTTTCACTAAAACTCATGAGCAGTTTGTCCAAAAACTCAACTTATGGGTGCCTAGCAAGCATACCTTGGAGTCACTCCAATCATAGATCTGAGCATTCCGGTCATTAAGATAGCCACACTTTGAGCATGTTATGGTTTTCCTCAAATGACTTGGTGCAGTTGAGGGCACTTCTTTGCTAAATGCTGGCTAATAAAACAAACAAAACATAGAATAAGTCTGATGAAAGAAAGAAAACACTTGTGCTGTTAGAAAAAAGCAGACAGATAAAGAAGAGGAAATTAAATACTATACACCATCTGAAGGTTGCTTGCTGTCAAAAAGTTCTCCTTCCTTTCTGGGAACTGCCTTCCAGAAAGCACATTAGAGATATCCCACTCCCTCTTCTGTGAAGCCTTTGTTATTAAGCCCAGGCCCTATACTGTACTGTAACTAAGATTAAATACATGTAAAGTACATGTACACCATAGGACCAGGATACCTCAAGGACCATCTTCCCTTATATATTCCTGCACATTCCCTGCAGTCATCAGAGAGGGCCCTTCTTAGGATTCCACCCCCATCTGAAGCCAGGAGGATGGCAGCAAGAAGTAGGGACTTCTTGGCAGTGGCACCATGCCTCTGGAACCATGCCTCTGGAAGACCTGAGGACGGTATATGGTTTCCAGCGAGGTTTAAAGACCCATCTGTTTTACCTGGCTTTTGGGGAAGGAGGTGCTCCCTAGGTACCCCTTAATGTTTTAACGTTTATGCTGCTTTACATTATTTTATGGCAAGCTGCTCTTTCATTGTTTTTATATTGTTTTAATGGTTTTGTTTTTAGGCTTAATGTTATTTTAATGTTTGTACACCACTTTGGATTTTTAAAAAAGCAGAATAAAATCCTATGAATGAATGAAACGTGACACATTCTTCCCTTATTTATCCAGACTCCATTTCCTTCCTCTATTCTCTGATATGTTTCAACTTCTAGATTATAAGTCTTGATAAGACTTTATTGAGGTCAAAAATAAAATCGGTACAATAATGGCATCAGAAACGTAGGAAAAATAAAATGGGTTATTAACAACACTGCTGGACTGCCGTAGCCATCCTAGAATCTGGGAGAAGCACTTCTACTATGTACACAAAGATCCGGATGCTGCTCACAGTGACACGAACACCATGTTTTAGGAAGTTATGCGTTGGCCTCCAGCTTCAGAAATTTACGACCTAGTGACCCAGCTGAAACCAGGCAAAGGGCTGGGTGAAGACCTGATTCTTCCCGAGGCATTTAAAACAACTTAGGGTGGGCGGGATCCTTTTGACATAGCTATTTACTTATATTGACATGACAAGCCAAATCCCTGAAGATTGGGGGTTTGCCATCATTGTCCCCATCTTTAAGAAAGGCAATAGAACTGATACTCCTAATTACAGGCCTATTAGCCTCTAAGCAGTATTAGTAAATTATATGTTACGGGGTGTTCAAGGATTGGTTAGAACAAAATTATAAACCCAGTGTTAAGAAACTTATTGCCAGCAAGCCCTCAGTTTCAAACTAAAACACACTCCTCTCAGATTATTCATATGTGATTATTTTGTGCAAAAAAAGCTTACCAACTGTGCTTCAGGAAGTTGACTCTCACAGATCACACATTTCTTAATATGAATTGGATTTCCTGCTCCACATTCTACACACAGTACTTTGTCCTTCAAAATATAAACCAAGCAAATTTGTTAAATATGAATGCCAGCAATATAGGTCTATGCCAGACATCCTCTTTGCTAACAGAATTTTTTTTTTAAATTAAAGGAACACTCCCTTTACTGTTAAGTTGTATTTCCTATGGCTGAGAGCTACTTGAAAAAAGTTCCAGGACCTTCACTTAAATAGTGAAGGGAATAGTGAAGTGCTGTAAGGGAGGAAAATTGGGGATTTTCACTACGTCTTCTCCCAAGAAGACATTGACTTGGTCCAATCTTCACTCTCTTCTGTGTCAGCGGAGTGAATGCACCACCAGTAAAGACATATTGCACCAGTCAAGAATATTGCTGGCACCATATACAGAAGCAGCGCACACTGGAGCAAGTAAGGGATGCGCTAAGCAGCGCAGGAGGTGGAACAGTACAGGGGGAGGGCGAAGAGGGAAATAACAGAGCAGGAGACAGCAGTGACGGGGACAGAGAATGGATTTTCACAGGGACAAGATCGGTGGTGCTGACACGTGCTGTAACCTATCCCTCTTCCTGGGCCCAGTCTGCCAACACAAAGCAACACGGATTTGCACCACCCATTTAGCAGGTGCAGATCTATGTTGCCTCACTGTGCTAGCTAGGGCCTACCCTGGGGCAAGGGGACAAATGGGTGTTGCAAAAAAAGACCCATAGGATGCAGCATGGGCCTTACTGGCTCCATTATCGGCTTGGGGGGGGAGGTGGATAAAATTGGGCTGAGTCTGGCAGCTTTAAAACGTCAAAGAAGGCATGGGTTGACAACACAACACAAGACAGACAGACAAAATCATGGGAGAGAAACCTTTAAACAAAAGTCCCTATTATACTTTCATTTTTAATTAAATCTTAGCTACCTGTAGGTGGATGCTGGTTTGGGGTTGCAACTGTGGAGCTAACAGAGCCTCACACACTATACAAGTTGGTGTGTTCATTGGCACTGTAGCTTGGCATTTGATGCACGGTGCCATCTGCAGGAAAAGGTAACAGCTATAAAAAATAATGAACTTGTTTGCTCTTATTTTCTTACCTAAAACCCAAAAAGAAGACTCTCGGACACAAACTTTAGATGCCCAGTTGCTGGGCATCAGCAACTGAGAAACGATGGAAGTGAATAAAATTTTTAAAGTCATACATTGCAAATTCAGCTTCAAACAGAATGAAACTATAGACTGCTCATTGAAGCCATTTTCTGATCTGTGAAACCCTTGTTAAACTGAATAAGATTATACGATTGGGCGTGGGCATCACTCCTACCTGGAGTTATTGGAATAGTTATTACACATTTATTGGGCTGCAGTCCTATGTGTACATTAAATTCAAAGGGACTTACTTCTGAGGAGACATAGGTTTGTGTTGTGCTTTTCATTTCAGTACATGTGACATTTGTATAGAGCAGCTTCACATGAAATTTATGGATATAGTATTCAGGCATAACAGTTATTTTGCCTAACTGCAGAAGAACAGAAACGACATAAAACATTTCATCCAGATTTATCTGATTGGAGTTCCTCCTCGGAAGTAGGGCCTCCAATTACCCCGCCTGTAATTGCGTTGGATTTTGGCTAAACATAAGCACTAAATGCACTTTACAACATGTTTGCAACACCTGGAAATGTCGCTGGCCTGGATAAAATCAGACTCTGTGTCTCTTTGAACACTTTTAAGTAGACACAATGTGCTGTAAATCTGTTTTCAGAGGGTCTGTTAACACCTTAGCAGAATACCTAGCATTCAGAAGATTGAATATATTCTTAGTCAGCTTGTATCTCTCACTCCCTCTCTCAACACAGGTGCAGATTAAAAAATTTAAGGAGTGGAACCAAATAGTCAAATTTATTGTATATTGTGTATGACAATTCTGTACAGTGGCATTGCTGATGTGTTCACCCCCACCCCCACAATGGGTGTCACCTCAATCATGGCATAACAGCCCCCTTGCTCAGTGTGCTTCTGGCAGTGGTGCCCATGTATTGCTCGCATACAGGTGTGAAGCACAGCACTTGGAAGTAGTTCAGTGGTGAGGCCATGATGTTGGTGCATCATCACACCACTGCCAATTTGCTTCCAGGAACCATTTTCTGTTTACCTTGATCTAGTCTTTTCAAGCATTCAGACTGCCAGGAGGCAGCCTGTGCTTCGCTATAAGCTTTATGCTTAGAGCGACCCTGTAAAGGAAGCACATATTTGCAGAGGTAAACATTTACATAAAGTTAATGGATGTGCTGGGGTGTGGAGTCGCTGATAACCAAATCAATAAATACTGGATGCAGATACGGGATCTCGCCTGTACTTGCACTGGATTTTGGCTAAACACAAGAGAAGCTAAACATAAGAAAAGCTGAGATATACAGTTGTTTCCAGGCACTATTCTAGCATTAATTCCTTATGCAGGATAGTGTAAATGCTCAACCAGCAACTCTAGAATTTGAACAAACAAGTTGCTATGGTTACCTGTGACCGAGGCATCAGTGTAGAAGAGATAGACTCTTTTCTATCACTTGAGGCAATGAAGTAATTATTCAATAGAGCCGGTCCAATGAGAAATGAGGGCAAAGATCTTTTTTCTGTTGATAAACCTAAAATTACATGCACATTTTATTTTACTACTTTTCTATAACACATTTCAAAAGAATTTGAATTTTGACTGACATTGTGTAAAATATAATATGCTTCTACTCATAAGCCTATGCTAGCATAAAAAGCCCTAGACTGAAGAGTCACGCAAGAAAAAGCACGGAAATTCTGTTGCGATGCCTCCCCTATAAGGGAGGCCATTTAAATTATTGCTGGGAGGGAGGGAACCCAAGCTTCTGACAACCCTGAAACGTGTCCACTGTTGTTCTCACAGATCACAAATCAAGTGAGCACAGCAGAGTTCCCCAAAGAGGTGCAGAAATGAGCCATGCCAGAGACTGCAAATCTTCTGAAAACATGACAGGCTCCCCCCTCATCACACACATGCATGCAACAGTATGTCACAAGCACAGACAGGTGTGGTAGCTCCCCTTCCTTCACCTACTGTCTTCACCTAGCGAAAGCCTTCTCACTCTGGCCATTTTTCTTCTGAGATGCAAGTTCCATTTGGGATCTGTTAATCTGGCAATGAGCAAGTGCTGAATAACTTGCCTTTCGTTAAATGACTAATTAAAGTTGACATTTTAAGGAAATGGAAAGAAAATTGAAAGAAAGTAAATTGAAATAAATTTGAAAGTAATGGGAGCCCCACTACTTTAGGAATACACATCAAACGTTTACTAAACCAGCAAGAGGCTCCTTCACTAATCATCAATTTTTAACATAATCTGAATTGCCAATAGGAAAAAATTAAAGATTATTGTGGACGAACCACAAACATGGTAAGGAAACATTCAGCCTGCACTTGAGAGCAAAACTTATAAATAGCTATAATTCAAAATTCTTCATTTTCTTTCAAATTCTTTCAGCTCTGGGTTTAACATACAGTACCTTGAAATTCCTGTGCTACGGCATTCCAACTGAATTTATTTTCAGCCTTAACTTCTTTCTTTCTTTGCTTTAAGTCAGACAACCCACTTTCCGTCTCCTAGAACAGAAAAGACACTGATCTATAGCCACATATTCCTATTTCCCCACTACTGACTTCGGTCTCTCTGAATGTGCTCTAATCATCCTGAGACATACCTTTATAATCATGCTTTGGGGTTGGAATGAAGGAGGCATTACTAATAGACGTTAATAATAATCATTTTCATGAGCATCTTTGTTCTAATATGGTAAATCCTGAGATATGTATGCACTATTAGAAGAAAAAAACATCTGTAGCAATCTTTGCCAACAGATGCAAAGTCTCATATTTACATGTGGCAGTGGTGGTCCTGCTGTTGGCTAAGGTGGGCAAATGCTCCTGGGTGCTGCTGCCTCTAAGCCCTTTAAGGGTGGCGCTGCCGCCTCTGCCAGTGCCGTGTCATCCTCCCAAGAACTGGAAATATTGCTTAAATGCTGTGTGAAAACTTTAGAACACTTTCGGACAGCAGCAGAGCATCGCAAAAGGCTCTGTAAGGTTCCGGTGGGGGCGGGAGGCAGCCGGCAGACTTGGCCCCTGGGTGGCTAAGGGGCCAGGGACATTACTGACATGTGGCAGAGGGAACTGGAACTACAGGCAGACATGATCAAGATACAATATACACCCTAGAGCAGGGGTGAACCTGTGCTACGTGTGCTCAAAGTGACAAGAATGCAACACCGCTCCTAGAGGAAACTTCACTGAGCTCTCAGTGCAGTGTCTTTCTGTCTCTTGTGTTTTTCTTCCTGCTTGGTTGGCAGGCAGGCATGGATTATACCTGTCTGAAATGGACTCTGCCTGAATGGGCAGAGTCCATTTCGGGCAGACATAATGCCAGATGAGACTGAAAAAAAAGAGGCAGGGAAAGAAAAGATGCAGTGCTGCAGCCAGAGTCCAGATAGCCCAGTAAAGTTCCTACCAGGATTCAAGCAAGAGCTGGGAGGGCGCACAGCGTAGAGGAGGAATGAGCTGAGTGGAGACATTATTGGGAGTTTAAGACCAAAATGCAGAAAAAGTCCCCCCACCCCAAGCATTGAACTAGAGCAAAAGGATGTGGTGGGGTGGGGTTTTGTTTGTTTGTTTTTTGTGGTTCAGAAGCTGAATAGAATTTATTTCTCTGGTCAGTTGCTGTGGCAGAAACAGAAGTCTTAATGAGAGTAAAATGTGTTTTCCTTTCCTTGATTTTAAAAAATGTTTTATTATGTGAACCAAAGGTGTCCCATTTAAAACAATTCAGAAGGCTTCTTGATTACCTAAACAGACTTATTTAAGAATGTTTTCAAGCATGCTGTTCTCTTAATCCATTAAACATATGTAATATACAAATATCTATATATATATAAAAGGGTGTGTGTGTGTGCGCCGCATAGGCTCTGCAACGCCTGGACCGATCCACACCAAACTTGGCACGCAGACCCCTTGTGGCCTGGCGACCGCTGCGGGGGCCTGTACGCGCGCGTGCGTGCGTGTATACTTCAGCTGATATGTGTTGTCCTGAGGCAATCTATTATGATGTCATTGCTGAAGTCACTCTGATTATGACATGCAGAGTATAACCTTTCCAGCACCTGAAGTCTTTAAAGTGTTGAACAGCTGCTGAACAGAAGTCCTGCGGAACGGATCTGGGATGTTGGGATCTGGGTGACGCTCCCCAAGCCGTTGGAGTCCAGCTTCGGGCCAAACAAAACGTCCGCCATGTTGCAGTTTCACATCTCACAGTACAGAACTGGTAGAAACTGGCATCCCGTCTCTCCGTCTGCAGATCAGATAGAGCACCTGTGTGTCCTTCAGCAGGCAGCTTCCCAGCTTGTTAGGGCAACTAGCTTGGACAGTAGTTGTACTCCCTTTCTGATAGTGTAACATAAGCAGGCAGTTTCACACGGGAAGTCCTGGCTGCAAACACTGCACATTCCCATGAGATCATAGTGTTCTAAGGGTCACCCCATTGGGTAAGATGGGGCACAAGGGGTCTTCAGGTATCCACCCATCAGATATACTCTGGTTGCATCCCTTTGTTCTGGTGTTAGAAGGAGTTATTCACTGTGTGTGCTTAAGATGTAAAAGCTGCACTGAAACGCCGCCTGCGAGCGGCAAAGACTTCACCGGCTTTCCTAGCCGGCAGACTGAACCTTTGTACCTTTCTCACTTTCGCTACAATAAAGAGACTTTGTTATGGAAATGTGGCGATTGCTTCAATCCTTCGCTTCGAAGCGCTAAGGCAAGCGCTGGAATGGGTCTCCAAGCCCCCAACTCTGCTCTAATCAACACAAATTCACAACAGGTTATGGTGTCCAGCGCACGCCGCGCTGCGGAAGAGTCAGCCGTAACCCTGCAGGGGCTCGCCGAGGACCCAATCCGTGGAGCAGAGACTGAACTGTGAATGCGGCTGCATCCTTCAACTCGCCGACACCCTGACAGATGTCTGATGAGGAAGGAGCAACCGGTGGAGTGAAGGAGGAGGAAGACCTCGAGAACGGATCCGAGGGAGAGGACGTTGGCGACCCAGGGGAACCCGAGCAAAGCGAGGAAAGCGAAGAGGGCGAGTCGGAAGACGACGATCTCGGACCTCTCTTTCCCCCAGCGGGGCCTCCCGACGGCCAAGCGCCTGCCCCGCCGCCGCCGCCGCTCGTTCCCGGGCAGGGCGCTTTCCATCCTCTGCCACCGCCTCAAATACCACCGTTGCAGCCCGCTGCGCCCGGGATTGTGATGGCGCAGCAGCCGCCCGCCGCCGCCGCCGCGACGGCGCCCTTTGGCGTTCCAGTTCCACTCCTCAACGACAGCAATTATGTGCAGTGGGCCCATAAAATGCAATTGCTGTTGGAACGGGAAGACCTTTGGCAGCGCACGCAAACGCTTCCTGCAGCCGGAGATGCCGCAGCAGCGGCCGCCGCCAGGAAGGCGAAAGCGACCATCGGTCTGGCCATCTCTGAAGACCTCTTGGTTTACGTCCGCGACCTTAGGCATGCTAAGGACTATTGGGACACCTTGAAGGAGCTGTTTGCCAGGGCATCGCTAACCTCCAGCATGGTTCTGACACGCAAACTGTGGAGGGCGCGTCTTGAACCGGGAGGCGACTTGCGAGTCCACCTGAGAGCGATGCAGCAGAACCTCAAAGACCTGGAGGCAGTCGGGGAACGTGTTGAGGAAAGGCTCAAAGTGTTTGCGATCCTCAATTCCCTGGATGAAACGTGGGATATGTTTACCCTCACTTTGGAATCCATTCCTGCAGTGCAACTGACGGTCACTTTTGTAGTTGCACGGCTTCTCGAGGAAGCGGACAAAAGGAAAGACAATCAAAGAGAGCGTGAATTCCGAAAAGGGAAAAACAACAATTCTGGGAAAAAGCAGCAGCAGCAGCAGCCCAAAAATGAGTCCCAGGCGCAGGTATGCTCCAGTGTGCGCCAGTGCTACGTGTGTGGATCCACCCATCATCTTGCACTCCAATGTCCCAAGAAGAAAGGAGGATCCAAGAAGAAGAAAAAGCCCCAGGGTGAGCAGAGCACGGGGGGGCAATTCCCAAAGCCCCATGCACAGCAACCCAAAGCGAGCATCGCGTTTGTTAGCTCAGCAGAAGGTGGGCGCACCCGAGGATCCTGGTTGCTCGACTCGGGAGCAAGCCATCACATTGTGACTTCTGCAGACTTACTCACGAGTAGGCGCGCGACAGACCGTGAAACTGTTGCTCTCGCAAATGGGAAAACAGCGCCTGTGAGCTGCGCTGGAGAAGTGTTTCTGCCCCAACTGCAGACCACCTTAAAAAATGTGCTGTGCGTGCCAACGATGTCCAGGAATCTGCTCAGCCTTGGCACCCTCCAGGAAGATGGATTTACAGTGACTTTCCAAGACAACATCTGCACTCTTGAGAAGGGGAGTCTCTGCGTGGCTATTCCCCGAGTGTATCGGCTGTTTGTACTTGGAGCGCAGGCGACAGAGAAGCAGCAGGCAAGTGCGTACTTCAATCAACCGAAGCACGGACACCTCTGTGGACATTTGTGGCATCTGCGCCTAGCACATCTGAACCATGACTATGTGAAGAAGACAGCTGAACTTGTGCGCGGGATGAACTTGAAAGATTGCGACGCATTTGTGGATTGTGAGGTGTGCAAACTCACTAAATCGCATCGCGCAAGCATCCCGAAGTTCAGCAGCCGCCAGACCCAGACTCCCTTCCAGCTGGTGCACATGGACTTGATTGGGCCATTGAAAAAGACAGCTGGGGGGGCACAATATGTTCTTACAGTTGTGGACGACGCTACAAGGTACAGCTTTGCATATTTGTTGCGTCAAAAGTCTGAGGCGTTTAATAAAATTCGCAATTGGGTCAGGTGGGTGGAGAGACGGTTTGGGCATCCCGTAGTGGCGATTCAAACCGACCGGGGAGGTGAATTTCTCAGTGGGGAAATGTCTCAATGGTTGGAGGAACAGGGCATCACCCACAGACTCACCGCTCCTCGCACCCCAGAGCACAATGGGGTGGCGGAGAGGAAAAATGGGGAGCTCCAGAGCATGGTCAGAGCGCTGATGGAGCAGTCAAAACTGCCCAAAGGGTTGTGGGGAGAAGCGATGAGATATGCTGTGTTCATTTCTAATCGAGTGTATCACCGTTCAATTGACGGGGTCCCCTACACCAAGCTATACGGTAAACCACCCGATCTTGCATTCCTAAGAACGTTTGGGTCATTCGCCTTCGTGCATGCAGATCGGGAAACACGCAGGAAAAGTGCGCCGCGAGCCAGGCGGCTACAATTCATTGGAGTAGAACCAAATTGCAAAGCGCTCAAATTTCTCAATCCTGACCATAGAACTGTCACAATATCCAACTCCTACGATTTCTCTGAGCAAAGTATGCTGCCAGATCATGCTGACAGAAGCATCAGCATCCCCACACAAGCTGGAGAAAGTGGGGGGGGAGGCAAGATTAGAAAGCAGTCCCGATCAGCCAGCAGCATCACCTCAGAGAACTCCAGAGAGACAAAGGCAACTCACTGCCACACCAGCAAGCTCTAACAGGCTGCTGGAAGAGGGGGGAGCGAGGGAATCCAGTCCAAACTTGGACACAAGCACTTCCTCAGAGGAAGCCACTCCGGAACAGGCTGTTCCGACCAGGCGCATCCTTCCTCCAAGGGCTTTGCGTGGGGTTCCACCCCAGAGACTAACCTATCAGGTAGAAGCAGGTTACACAAAAGTACCCCAGACATACCAAGATGTCTTGGAGTTACCGCAACCCGAGAAGGAAGGATGGCTCCAAGCTATTCAGGCTGAATTGAGGGCAATGCACAACCTGGAGGTTTTTGAACCAGCAGAATTACCAGCTGGAAAGCATGCAATTGATTCCAGATGGGTGTTTGTTCTGAAAGATCAGGAAGGTGCTGAGCCCTTAAAGAAAGCCCGTTTGGTGGTTCGTGGCTGTAAGCAAATTCCAGGTGTAGATTTTGAGGAAATCTACTCCCCCACACTTTCAGCCACAACGCTACGAGCAGCGCTTGCTGTCGCAGCTAGCAGAGGTTTCCAAGTGCATCACTTTGATGTTGGAACAGCGTACCTGCATGCAAAACTGCAGGAAGAAGTGTACATCACAATTCCACCAGGTGTGCAATGTGACAACTCACATTTCCGCCTCAGGAAATCGATTTACGGGTTGAGGCAAAGTGGAAGAAACTGGCACTTATGCCTTAAGGAGCAGCTGCAAAAATTGGGGTTCACACCCTCCACAGCTGATCCATGCCTTTTCAGGAAAGGAAAAGGGGACAAATTGTGTGTTCTTTTGTGTTTCGTTGATGACCTGCTAGTTCTTGCACGAACGGAACAACAGATCAATCAGATCACACAACAGCTGAAAAAGGCATTCACTCTTAAATGTCTTGGTCCTGTCAATCGTTACCTGGGAGTGGAGGTTGAACGCACAGCTGACGGTGCAGGTTTTCTCCTCAGTCAGGAGAGTAAGATTCATGCCCTACTCAGGGAATGGAACATGCAGGACTGCAAGAGTGTTGCAACTCCAATGGTGGTTGGAAGGGGGGAGAAAGCAGAAGAGTCTGCACCATTTCCAAACCAGAATATGTACCTCTCACTATTGGGTTCACTTACACATCTTGCGTGTTGGACGCGCCCAGACATTGGCGCTGCTGTCAATCACCTGAGCAGAAAGGCTGCAAATCCCACTCAGACAGATTGGATAGCCTTAAAGCGCATTCTCCGGTACTTGAAAGGGACAAGCACCCATAAGTACCACATCATCCCGAAAGGGGCACTGCAATTAGAGGTTTTTGCAGACAGTGACTTTGGGGGAGATGACACCAGGAGATCTACAACTGGCTATGCCATACGTCTTGGGAATTGCGTGGTAGATTGGGGTTCACACAAACAAAAGACGATTGCGTGTTCGACACTGGAGAGTGAGTACACAGCCTTGAGTCTTGTGACCAACTACCTTCACACGCTCAGGCAGTTGATGTCGGATTTGGATGCTCCACAGGTAAATCCAATCCGAATCTGGATGGACAACCAGTCTGCCATCCAGATTGCTGGGTCAGAACGAGTCCGGATGCACTCCAAGCATGTGGACATAAAGCATAAACATGTCAGAGAAGCTGTTCAGAATGGGGACATTGAAGTGCTTTACTGCCCATCGCAGGAGAACATCGCGGACATTCTAACCAAAGCCCTTCCTGCGCCACAGTTCAAAGAAGCAGTTCAAATGCTGGACCTGGCGCCAAAGGAAGACTTCCGAGACGGAATGGGGGGGGGTGTTGCAGTTTCACATCTCACAGTACAGAACTGGTAGAAACTGGCATCCCGTCTCTCCGTCTGCAGATCAGATAGAGCACCTGTGTGTCCTTCAGCAGGCAGCTTCCCAGCTTGTTAGGGCAACTAGCTTGGACAGTAGTTGTACTCCCTTTCTGATAGTGTAACATAAGCAGGCAGTTTCACACGGGAAGTCCTGGCTGCAAACACTGCACATTCCCATGAGATCATAGTGTTCTAAGGGTCACCCCATTGGGTAAGATGGGGCACAAGGGGTCTTCAGGTATCCACCCATCAGATATACTCTGGTTGCATCCCTTTGTTCTGGTGTTAGAAGGAGTTATTCACTGTGTGTGCTTAAGATGTAAAAGCTGCACTGAAACGCCGCCTGCGAGCGGCAAAGACTTCACCGGCTTTCCTAGCCGGCAGACTGAACCTTTGTACCTTTCTCACTTTCGCTACAATAAAGAGACTTTGTTATGGAAATGTGGCGATTGCTTCAATCCTTCGCTTCGAAGCGCTAAGGCAAGCGCTGGAATGGGTCTCCAAGCCCCCAACTCTGCTCTAATCAACACAAATTCACAACACGCCATACCCTGCTGGAACGCCTGGAACGATTGGCTGAGCTGATTGGTAATTCGGTAATTTCGTGTGTAATAGAAACTTGGGATAAATAACTACCCAGGCAACGCCGGGTACCAAAACGCTAGTACTAGAATAAATAATAATCTGCTGCTCAAAATTACCATGGGCACATGATAATTATCATGAGATAATGATAACATTATCACCAATTTGGGCACACATTCTTAAAAAGGTTCGCCATCCCTTACTCTAGAGAGATACTATCTACTTTGATCGCAAAGGCATAATTTGGTGAGGATTGTGAGTGGGTATGTTCTTTTTCTTAACTAAATTAAAAGTATAAAGACAAAAATGTATACTTGAAACTTATTTTTTTTATTTTTTTTACTTGTAGGACACCCCTTAGGGGATTTCTGCATCTCCAGTTAAGGACAGCATTAGCATCTATACTAGCTGGTAGCCCCCCTCCCAATGATATACAAAATAAGCAGAATAATTTATGGAGGTGGCCATTATGTTTGCACAAAGTTAATCTCATTCATTTGAATGAGAGCAATTTATTTTGATCTTATTAATCCTGTTTTATACCATAGTGCCACATTTGCTTCCTCTATTAGCCATTTGATCAGATATATTTTAGAGCAGGCCTGCACAAGGTGGTGTGTGACAAATTGTGAAAGTGTTGCCCCCTCCCCATTTCTGCACTGCTAGTCAGGCAGCAGAAACACAGTAAGCCCCCACTAGGCCACCACACTAGGCTGCCTACTCACAACCTTTGCAAGCCTGCCCTATATGTTTGCAATGTGAGTGTATGAAGAGGGATTTGACCCTGACCTTTTTGCATTTGATCTATTTCAATAGCTGGATTCTCAGTGACTTTCTCCACTACTCTGAATTTTTTCTGAAATGCTTCCAGAGAATCTCCATAGTAACAAAAAAGGAAGTTTTAAAAATCGGCAACAACAAGACATTCATATAGAATAATAATACTGTAGTAAACTTTCTCATTAAACTTTACAATTTTTATAACTTGCCTGTCTAGAGAGATCTTTCAGGAAATTCTCATTATCTTCTGCATTATCTTCATCAGGTACACGCTCATTTGGTGTTGCGTATTCCACCACAAATACTTTAGTTACAATTGTGCTTTCTCTGCAGTCCCTGTAAGTTAAGGATGAAAAAACTCTAAATCCGATCTGCCAAACCCTACTGTGGAATAAATCGTGCCCTGGGCAAGGAACTTCGGTGTAGTAACTGTGCAAATTGGGTGCCCCACCCCAGGTTGTGTGGCTTGTGCAAGATTATAAAACCTAGCAGCAAGGCCTTTTAAGGCTCCTAGGTGCTTGGAGACAGAAAGTTAATTTTATACCAGTTCCCCCAACACTTTTTTTCTCACTCCACTCTCCTAATGCAATGTTTTTTTCATCTCAAAAGGAAAAAATAGATATGCATAAAAAATGCTGAGATCATTTCAAACTCCATGTGTGTGGGACTATGGTAGTAACTGCCCCCACCCCAGGAATGCCTAGCAACGTGACACAAAGCTGTCAGGCTTTTTTATAAATCTGTGAAAAAAACCCAGAACAAATTGCTATAATTTGCAGGGTTTTTTAGTGCTCTCCAGCTTCAATTTTGGGCTCCCTACAGAGCTATCCTGGCTGTCACTTCTTCATTCTTTCCACTTTGTTTCTTTTGAAAAAAATCTGATTCCACCTTTCCTAGTAGACTTGTCAATCTCCAGGACCAAAATCACTCTCCAGGAGACTACTGAAAATCCTTTCAGAGACTAAAACAAGCCCTGCATGAATCACCAACATTCTACCTATTCAGGAAAAAAAATCCTCAATCCCTTTAGGAATTGCTTCAAATCAGAGTTAATAGCACTACTTCCCAGATGAGCAGGCTCAGCCTAAGGAAGAAGAGTCGACTAGGAGCAGTGGTGTCATTCAAATGATTTAGGAACAGGAACTCACTTTTGAGTTCAAATTCAAATGTTGAAAAAAAAAAAACACAAAAAAAAACCCGGAAGCAGCCACGGAGCCTGTTAGGATCCGGAACGCCCGTTCTGGTCCGTTCCCCCTGAATGACATCACTGACTAGGAGATGTAAACTAGTTCTATTGCAGCAGAAAACCAGTTGAATCTAGGATATTCTTGAAAAATCACTCATATTAAGATTTTGTTGTCTTTTACAACTTCATTGACATACTTGAAAAATGTCTTCGAAATACAAAAAGTACAAAGCAGAGCAACACACCCAACTGCAAGCAGTTTGCAGAGTATAACTCTGTCACACTGGATTTCACACCTGATATAAGTAGCTCTGAGATGTCATTTACAGTGAGATTTGTTGATGAGGATAAAGCCAAGATTTTTGCGTAAGAAAAGTTCCTAGAACTCACAACAGTTCATGAATCAACAGGAGAATGACTTATTGGGCTCTTGATGAGAATATGTTAAGGCGTGTCATGGCCAAAGTTATAAAGGCGCCAACATGAAGGAACAAAAGAAAGGTGTCTAAGCAAGACTGCAGTATGTAAAGTGAACCTATGAGCTTCATTCGTACCCTGTGGCTGTCAATCTCTCACAGTGCAATCCAAGAGGCCAAGAGGGCCAACACATGTGCGCTGTGTTGCGCTGCTATGCTGAGGGTGGGCGCAGGTAAGCTGCCCATGTGCCACCCAAATTCAGCCAGCTTGGGAGTTTTTCTGGGGGGGGACGGTGGGAGGGGGGGTGAGGGAGGGTGGTCTCGCAGGCAGGGCAGCCTGGGGAGGGGGGAGGAACCTGGATCTGGCAGTTATGCCAGATCGAAACCCACATCCCCAGGTCGTGCGTCCCCAATTTTGGCTGCTGCAGCACACTCAGATGTATACCTGCTAAATAGCAGGCACAGGTCCGAGCAGCCACATAGGAGTGGCTGGCACTTACCCCAGGGTGACAAATGTCCCCTTGTCCTGTGGAGGCTCCAGCAGCTTCCCACCTTGCGCTGGATACAGCACAGACCTGCCAGCCTGCCTGTTCCAGGGCAGGTTAGGATTGTGCCCTCAATTTGGTCATTTCAGAAGCAGTCTCATCATCAAAGGCATCTATTGCTCCTTTTGGTGTACTATAGGATATATTTGTGTTTCTAAAAGACAATGTGTCAAATCTTACTATGAAGCCACTGAATGGAACTTGCTAGAAAACCCACACAGATAGCATGAAAGCTCATTCAATTCAAAATAAAAGAAGTTTATGCTGCTCTGATGGAAGTAGTATGCCATTGGGTCACCTCAAACAAATGCAGATCTTCATTATGAAGCACAAAGCCTAGCAGACCAAATGACAAACTTCAAGCTCTTTATATCTGTCACAGTATGTTATGGCATTCTGTTCCATGTGAACATTGCAAGTACGATTATGCAGAGAAGTGTGAATATTTAGTGATAATGAAATAAAAACAAATAACACTGCTTTCTGCACTTCCTATATCACCTACCTAGTATACTTTTATAGTGATTATAATTTATACAGGTGTACATTGCTAATGCAATTAGGTTGTTATGCGAACAGCCTGTTCTTTGTTGTGTAAACAGACACTGGCTGGCTGTGTGCTTATATGCGGTAGGTCTATAATTTATAAAAAATGCGCCCTTGGAATAAAAACACATAACACCACTTTCTGCACTTTTCCGCCTTGGTGAAAAAACGAGATCTGCAAAAAAATAAAAATGTTTAATAAACACATCTAGTTATTCTATACAACAGATATTGTAACTGCTACCTCCCTCATGAAGAAATGTGTAGCATTTATCACATCATATAGGGAAAGCAGACATTCAGTGGCAGTTGTCACTGCAAAGGATCTTGCAGAAGCCCTTGATGCTGATGGCATTTTTAAGGAGCTTCCACACAAGAACTGTAAGTAGTTTATCAGAGGGGCAGCCTGTTTTGCCAGAAACTCCCTGCTGGGCCTCCCTGAGGGCCCCAATGCCCACACTAGACTGACTAGTTTCCCCTTTAAGCAGCCTCAGAGATAGGCAAGAGGGAGGGGGTTCCTTCACCCACTGGTTCTCCTCTCTTCCAGCAGCCTTGCTTGGATTCACCGGCTGGCCAGCCTCCTCCAGACTGCCTTCATCACCAGCTTAGCTCAAGACACCCTAAGTCTAACTTGGCACCACAAAACCCGACCACCAAACAATAGGCAGAGCTTACCTAAGCCACACCTGCCTCCTCCACTTGGTGGCTCCAGGGGTATGGTAGCCATACTTCCTACAGCCTTCTTACCTTCCTTTATCCAGTCCTTTAACACTCTATCCATTGGCCAGTTCCAATCCATCCATCCAGCACCTACCTGGTGTTACACCTACCCGGTGCTCCCTTACTGCAGCTCCTGCTTCCAACTTTATGCAGAGGCAGGCCAATAGGTCTGTTGATGGGCAGGCTCTAGTTCATCAGCCACACCACCTGCGCTAACCTCCCTTCATAGCCTGAGCCCTCATCAGCCCGCAGCTGTGTTCCTGCTGCAGGCAAGGAACCTTGGGGTCCCTGGCTGATATGGACAAGAGGCCACTGCTGATACCCCCAGGAGTTAAGAAATGGTATCTCCTGCCTTTTCCAATACACAGCCCAATCCTATTGGACTGCTCTGCTGGCAGAACACCTGCATAAATACTGGAAGCATCTGTGTGAGTTGTCACTGTACTGGTCTCCATAGGAGCAGGTGAGCTTTAGTGTTACGGACTCTCATTTTACAAGTCTAGGCTCTTTGTCTGTACTCCTCCCTGTTGAACAGTCCTATTTTCCATTTCCTATACATGTCATTTTTAATCTTCAACTTGTCACTAAGATTCTTGTGCAGTCATGCTGGCTTTTTGGGGTTCCCCTTTTTCTTTCTCATGGGAATTGATAGACTGTGCCTGTAGTCGCTGCTTCTTTAAGACTCCTATCAATCTTGGGCCCCTATTCCATTAGTTCATTTACATTTGGAATCCTACCTATCATTTCTCTGAACTTATTAAAATCAGCCTTCCTGAATCTTGAGCCCCTTTCTGGCACTGATCTGCCTGCATTAAGCAACACGGACTTGCACCAGCAATTGAATTGGTGCCAGTTTGGTTTGCTCCGCACTGCTGCTGGGACTTAACCTGGGGCCAGGGGACAAATGTTCTCTGACCCTGAGGAGACCTCCAGCAGATGAAAATCCCCCCAAGATGCAGTGGAAGCTGCACCAGTGCTCCTACATTATTATGCGAGGATTTAGTTAAGATTGCGCTGCCTGTCTCCCGAATGATATCACAAAGTCCAAACTCATGCTGTTTATTTCCCATATGCTGTGTATTCACATGTATATGCAACATAAGCCCTGGAGGTTACAACCCAATGCCCCTGCCTCTTCTTTAGTTAGACTGGGCCTTTCCAAATGCTTCCTACTTACAACAGTGTCTCAAGGGTTCACACCTGGAGCACTTACTGTTGATATTAGGGTATCCAACTCTCTCAGCCCAATGGCATAGCTCCCCCCCCCCCGCACCCAGGGCTGTGACTTGTGACATCAGAAGTGCCTGACACGGAAGTAATTGCAATGATGTGGGGTTACGGTACTTGAACGGTTGTGCGTCACTCTGAGTGGCTGACAGCTTTTCCGTCTTTTTCCCCCCTTGAAAAATAGGGGTGTAGTGGAAAAACTAAGCTGTCAGCCACTTCAAGTGCCCGTGTGGGGGTGGGGTTCGCGAGAAGGTACTGGCAGTGAGGATCTTCATTTGCAGCTAGCGAGTTCCTAAATGAGAAAAGAATGCCTATTTTTGGTCATCACCTGCTTAATGACATCACTTCCAGCCCGCAGCAGGGATCATGAATGTTATTCAGCCCACTGTATGAAACAGATTTAACACCCCTGACATGGAGTATAGAGCTCCTGCACATGTATGTTTTTCCCTGCAGGTAAGAAGACATACAGGGCTATGTAAACCAAAATCTCACTTTGGTAGCAGGCTAACTCAAGTTCCATGCAAAAAAAGTCTTAGAAGATGAATGACAAGATGCTGGCACTTACTTTGTGACTGCCAGTGCTTTGACTGTTATTTTCCCATCAGGTAATGTAATTGGTCCCTTATACTTAAAAGTATTATGATCTCTGTAACCAACTCCCTTAAAAAGTTGTGGTTTACTTCCATCTATAGTGTAATATATGGAGACATCAGGAGTATCTGAAAGTCACAAAAACAAGAACATTACTCCCTTTCAAAACTTGTTCTGTGTAAGTAGTGAAATTATTCCTTTCAACCAGGGGGTCTCCAAACTTTTTGGCATTAGGGCTGCATTGTATATCTGACATGGTGTCAAGGGCCAGAAAATAAATGAATAAATAATACACGGAGAACCGACGTGCTTAGAGTTTGATTGAATACAATAAAAGGGTGGGATAGAACGTAGAGTAGAGCAGAGGGGAAAATTGACCTGCACATGGAGAGTGCAAGTCAATCAGAAAAAAGCATCAAGCAATCTACGACACAAATCACAAACTTTTCATTGTCTCAGTTTCTACTCCATATAAGTTTAACTAGAATTTATATTTATATTCCAAGTCTCCCAACAACACTATATACCTCATTCAGCCACTAGAGGTGCTGAATGTACTGCAATGGAATGGAATAATTTCATTCTATTTACATTGCATTACATTCAGCATCTCTAGAGGCTGAATGCAGTATATACCAGCACAGGGAAACCAGGAAGGGCATCTTTTGAGCTACAGAAGGGCCCCCATATCCATGTATCCTGTATCCATGGTTTTAAAGGTAAAGGTAAAGGTTTCCCCACGACCGAATGGTCTAGTCATGACCGACTATAGGGGGCGGTGCTCATCTACGTTTCAAAGCCTGTAGAGCCAGCGTTTTGTCCGAGGATAAGCTTCCGTGGTCATGTGGCCGGCATGACTATACACCTAGGCGCACGGAACGCTGTTACCTTCCCATCGAAGTGGTCCCTTATTTATCTACTTGCATTTAGATGCTTTCGAACTGCTAGGTTGGCAGGAGCTGGGACAAGCAACGGGAGCTCATTCCGTTGCCCAGTCTTGAATTCCCAACCTTCCGGTCAGAAAGCCCAGCAGCAGCGGTTTAATCCGCTGTGCCACCACGTCCCTATCTGTGGTTTTACTTATCTGCAAATGTGGGGGAGGGGGCCCTATGCACCTATTAGCACGTTTCTCAAGAGGAAACCTCTCATCAGCCTGATCATTTAAAAAACAGATTGATCTCAACAGGACGTTAATCACTTCCTATTGAGATCGATTTTTTTTTCTTTAAGTGCTGGGAGGCATCCTGAAGGTTGCTATGAGCTGCTAAGCAAGAATTTTTTGTCAAAGCAAGAATTTTCTCCTGGGTAAGTCTTAGAAATACAAAATGTGCATGTGAGTGGGACACGGAATCAGGCATCCCTGAATTCCCTAGATCCCCAATATCCAATGGGGGGGATCTGGAACTGAACCCCCAAGGATACTAGGACATGCTTGTATTTTTACAGGCATCGAGTCTGGGGAACCATGCAGGCCAGATAAAATCCTCTGAAGGGCCAAACGTGGCCTGAGGGCTGGTGGTTGGAGACCCTGCTTTAAACAGGCAATCAAAAATATAGTTACAGGATGAAGCTGAGTATCAGACATGATAATGAAAACACCAGCAATGTACTGTATTAAAAATTAATCTCTCTTCCTTTTATTGTAAGACAGACAACATATAGCATACATTCCAAGATACAAGATATACCTGACTTGATTTCTATGAGTGTCTTTGTATCTATTTCATGTTTAGCTTTGCCTGGTGTTGGGATTCGAAGTGGTATAACTTGAGGCACTAAGATGGAACCGGCAGTCATTTTTTCTTACAGATGTCTATTAAAGAAACAAAAACACATTATTTTAAATATATCAATGCTGTAACAAATACATACACAGATCCACTCGCTCAAAATTACTTGTTTGTTGCATGAGAAGACATGCAAATTTCACTTGCTTGGGAAAATAATAACCTCATACTATAATAATGATAGTTAACATTTGTAATATAAATATATAAAATGCAGACACCAAATACAGTCAGCCCACATCTTATGCATACTTTACCTATATAAACTCAAGAATATGTGCTTGGCAAAATGAGAAAGACAACAGTGAGCAGGTAGGCAAGCAAGCTAGATAGCATGGCACTGCTGCCATCGTAGTCATCTCTCCTCCAGAGGAAGCAAGGCAACAGCAGGGATAAGGGGGGACCAGTTCCTCTTGGGTTGGACCTGGTTTTATTTCTGGTTATTTGTACAGCTCAAGTGTGTATAATTCTAGTTCTAAGATGGTGTTAATCCTAGGCATGTTGTTGAGAAGTAAGCCCCACTAGATGTGGGTAATATAATGTTAGTGTAATTGTTTGGGTGTCAGACTAGGACTTAGAAGAATTGGGTTCAAAACCTCATTTGGCCATAAAGCTCGCTAACTAAAGTTGGTGACTAGACCAACTTTACCCTACCTCAGAGGATTGCTGTAAAGATAAGGGACATAAGCTCCTGAAAGAAAAGCTAAAGCCCTTACAGCACAATCCTATTCAGCATATCTACTCAGAAGAAAGTCCCACTGAATTCACTGGGTCTTACTCCAAGGAAAGTGTGGACAAGGATGGACTAAGGATGGACAAGAATGGACTTGTGGACAAGTGTGGACGAAGGCTGCAGCCTTAGTTTGAAAGTGGCTGTGTGCCACCACAGCCTTGGCATGCTATGTTGCTAAGTCTGTGGTGCCACACAGCCACTTTCAGACTACCTTGTTTTTCACCTTGCAGCTTCATGCTCATATACAACACATTACAATAATCTGGTTGTTACTAGGCCTGCCCTAAAATGGTCCCCACTTTTGAGTGTCCCACTCACAGGTACCAATTTGGGGGAAGAAAGTTAAATGGGATGAAAGATTTGGGAGAAGGGGTTTCCCTATCCTGACATTACCAACAACAATTGTCCTAGCGGCTGCCAGTTGCTAATTTTTTGTTCCATAATCCTTGCCATGTTATCCACAATTAGGTAACAATTAGGGCTGGGCCAAGGAGAACTTTCAGACAAATAAGACAAACTACTTGCCATTAGTGAGGTCAAGCCCAAAGAAAATGTGCAAAATGCAAACACCCCCGCCCCTTTCAGAAACACAGGTTGGCCCAAAACCAACTGATTAAGGGCCAAATCCTCTCCAGTTGTCCAGACCTGCTGTAGTAGTATAGTCCCAATGTGCTGCATTCTGTGGTGGAGGGGGAGTTAGGGAGGCCTCCTCAAGGTAAAGGCATGTTTGTTTGCTTACCTTGAGGTTGTATTGTAGCTGCATCGGCACAGAAAACCTGAATAGGATTGAGCCCTTGGCAGTTTGGGGCTAGTTAGAAACCTAGTCTATCATGCTCTTTTTGATCTGAGGTGGTAAAGCTTTGTCACATGATAATTTTCTACATGCAAATTGTTGGTGTATGTGTGTGTTTTGTATGTAAGAACATGTACATACCCACTATCATACAAATCCCCTCCTTCAGTCTAACGTGGCAAGCTAGTAATATAAAGCCTGGGCAGATGTTGTCACCACTCATAAGGCCTCAGACTAACAATCCATCGCACAGGATTGTTGTGAGAATAAAACAGGAACTAACCGCTTCCTCGGATGAAGACTAGTGGAATCTGATAACGAAAAAGAAATAACGGGACTGCTTTTTTCCCCTTCACTTTCCGCGAATCAGTCAGCGACCTGCTATCTTCACTTACCCCTGAACATATGCCTGAAAAGAACAGGAGGAAACGAGGGGCTGCTGTAAGCGTCCGAATGGCGCTGTTTCCATGGCAACCGTAGTCTCAGCGGGACGCTCGCTGTTGATGTCATCCATGCGCGCCTGGAAACAGGTGCATCCCCTTTTTCCTTCCGGGGCGGGGAGGTACGGATGTGAGCGTTTGTTGCTATGGCGGACGTGAAAGTCAAGGCGGAGGCAACGGAGCCTGTGGAGATCGAAAACAGGTGGGGTTGAGCAGAGTTCGAGGAATTTGATGCCGAAAGAAAGAGAATAAAATGTGACAAATGAGTGTCGTGAGATTTCCTAAAGCCTCGCATGGAGCGGGAAATCGCCTTTCTAAAGTGTCATAAATTTGACATCGTATTTTTTTTTTCGTGCAGGGTATTTTGCGAGATGAGAAGAAATGAGTTGGAATTATGATGGTCCTTTTGGGTTTCTTTGAGCCCTCGTGGACTGTGTTTTGGGAAGTAGATCTGTTGATGGCTATTGGTCATGGCAACTAAATAAAGCCTACTCTCTTGCTGGTCCCTCTGTTTATTTTAGGTTGTAAGCTACTTGGCTGCAAAGGCCTGACTGTGCCGCTTGTGCTTAATGCATCACGTACACTATAGAAATATACTTTTTAAATATGTACAGAGTGCCTTTTTTCTGGGACGCCAGGTAGGAGACTTTTTGGGTATTAGATTTGGCAGTTATCTCAAAGCCTTTATTGACATGAGGACGACTCTGGCAGTTAACACAATGGCACCATTTTTCAACATTTGAAATAGCTTTTACCACTACTACTTCTGCTCTGTGTCAATTTCCTGATGTATCGATTGTTTCTGTAGTGAGACAGTCCCTTCTGTTGTCATGCAAGCACATAGGATAGGATTATTGTGGCCATCGCTCCAAAAATAAAAACTCAGGCTATCAGTTTTTCCCTCTATTTTGCACCCTGTTCAATTTCCTTCTTGATCCTGCAGTTTCCCTGCAACATTTAATTAACCATTTTAATGAAATGTGTGTTCTCAGCCCTTTGAAAAGGAGAGTTTGTTGCATATATAAACCAAGCAATATTTTTCATCAATTACTTCTTGCTTTAATTTGCTGGTTCTTATCACAAATATACCTATATTGGTTTCTGGGTGATGGACTGTTTTTTGAACTATAGAAAATGTGGCATATGTGCTTATGTGGCATACATTATATTCCTAAGGTATTGTTCCAGTCTTTAGTAGATATCTCTGAAGAAGAACATGATTGTGTGTTGAAGCTCCAGAATCCTGTGTGTTGAGAAATGAATACTCCTAAATAAAACAAGTCAATGCATTTAGTTATTATCATAGTGCTCACAGCATGCACTCAGTACTAAAGGTAACATTGTAAAAAGGGAAAACTGCTTATTTTTTAGCACAACTGCATCACAATTGATAGCATCAGGGCCCTCTTGTTGTGTGAAAGTTAACTGTTAAATTCTCCCTGTACTGATTGTGTATGTAAACCAATTCAGGCATAGTCTGGACTCTCCCTGCCCCTTTGTGTTTTTTGAGCACAAATTTTTGTGCACCTTCATCCTTGTCTCCATTTTCCTTACACCACCAAATTATACAGATATTCCGTTGGCCATTACACTGGGGGTCCCTGCACATGTTTGTTGTTTCACCGTATGTGCATGTTGTGTGTGTTTAGCAGGCACTGCCAGTAACACATTTTGATTTTTTTTATTCAACTGTTCATTTTTTTGAATATTAAGCAAACATTGGTTTGTGTTTGTACACTGCTTTGGAGGTTTCCCAGGTTTCTCTGAAAAATGGGACAAAAATCCTCAAATAAACAAACAAGTCTGTATATAAATAGTATATAAACTAGGTAAACGTTGAGAAGGAATCAGCAATGGAGAATGCTGATACCAGGCAAGTTTTTTATCAGTTGATGACTCATGATGAGCTTGTGGGTGATACATTCCTTAGGTTTGCCGTTACTAGCCTAGCCTCCCTTGAACTTCAACACCATCTTTGTAGTAGCTGTGGAAGAAAGACACACTACTGTGGTTAGCACAAATGACCCAAAATGTAGAGTTTTAGGCAGTCATGCATTGGTGAACTCTGTATATGGTGGTCTTTTATTTGCTATTTCTGCCTTTTCCAGGATCATTGAACTATGCCATCAATTTCCCCATGGCATCACAGACCAGGTGATTCAGAATGACATGCCCCATATGGAGGCTCAGCAACGGGCCATGGCCATTAACAGGTTGCTCTCTATGGTAAGAACTTCCTCTATTTCATGAAAGATTTTACAATGTTGGCTTGAGAAAAACATTCACAAATAAAGGGATTCTGGAGAAGTGAGCAGAAGTAAGAGTATTTTATGTCCGATATGAAAGTCCTTTTTTCTTATGGGTTTGTGGTTTCCAGATCAAGTGTTCATGCTACTTTTGCTACTTGTGCCTAGGTTTATTGAACTTGGCATGCTTTGTGCAGAATTCTCACCTTAGTACCACTAATCTCCCCCATCTGACTGGACCAGCTGAATCTATTGGGCCTCCTCTCTGCTGGTGCCAACCCCACCATCCCGCACACCCCTCACCTAGCTCCTTTCCCTTCAGCTCTTTCATCCAAACAGGCAGTGTTTATTTAAACATTCATTTCCTTTATTTGAAGAGTCTGCCCAGCACGCTCCACATTTCCAATTGTTTAAAATGCCTGGTGGAGGAATATGCAAGGTATAAACATAACAGGGAATGCAGAGCCACATGGCCCAACATGAAAGTTAGGATCCAGCAGTGGAGGCCACCGCCAGTTCCGCCCCCCCCCCCGCTCTGTCCTTTCAACTGCCCAGTTCTGCCCTCTCCATCTGCCTGGAAAACATGCAACACCAGTGGTGGTGAAACTCAGTCCCCTCTGGCTCCGCATCAGCTGCTCCGGGTGCTGGGGACTGGTGCTGGGCCAGTGCCGGTGGTGGAAGTGCCTTACAGCACTTTTGCAACACTAGCACCAGTGATAAGGGCTTACTGCCAGCGCTAGTGCCGATAGGATTGGGCCCTAAGTCTTTTCTCCATGTGGACTCTTTAAACAAAAAAGGAAATCGGAAGTGCACTGGGGACAATCCCAGCGGGCACCTCATTTCCTCCTATGAAATGGGCCAGTGAGGAGGTCAGTTCCATCAGCTACAGAGTGGGGGATGGCAGCAGATGCCTGATCTCCACCCCCTCTACGCCTTCCAATCCCCCATCTGATGCAAATGGCATTGTTTGCTTCATGGAAAGGCATGTTACACAGCAAATCCAGGCTGACTATGGAATTAGTTCATCAGAAAGGTTGAACCAATGAGCTTCCTGACAGATACACCTGTGTTGCATTCACACATTACAATTTTATTGTACATTTAAAGCTTCGCATATCTACATTTAAAAATATAATACAGGTAATCCTCTTTAGAGGAAGGAAAAAAGATGCAAAATCTTAAGGGGGGTAAACTATTATTCCTAAGAGTGCAATCCTAACCTGCGCTGGAATAGTCCAGCCATCTGGCCTGCGCTGCATCCAGCGCAGATAGTGGGCAGGCTGGAGCCTCCACAGGGCAAGGGGACATTTGTCCCCTTACCCCGAGGTAGGTGCCAGTTGCCCTGATGGGGATGCTTGGATCTGCACCTGCTGTTTAGCAGGCAAAGTCCGAGCACATGGCAGTGGCCCAAATGAGCGCTGCGCGGCCCAGGGAGGGGGTGGGGATTGGATGGCGCCATCAGGCTGCATCCAAACCCCAGTCCCATCCCTGGGCCGCCCTGCCACCGGAACAACTTCCCACCTTCCCCCACCCTGTTCCGCCCTCCTTCCTGCCTTCCCCCCACTCAGTATAGCCCCTGCGCCAGCCGAACGTGGCCAGCGCAGGTGTGGCATACCGGGTGCCCACTCTGGCACTGCAGTGTCAGCGCAGGTACCTGCGTTGGCGCTACACACCTTGCGCTGACTGCAATGAGCTTTCCGGGACACTCGCAACAGCACTCAGCAGGTGCAAGTGGCTTCTGCCAGCCAAAGGAAAGTTTAGGATTGCTCCCCGAGTCTAATAAAGCATCAAAATACTTTACTGAATATATAATGAATTCAATTTAATATTTGTTGTCAAGCATAATTAATAAGTGAAACCTTTATGAGCCTGTAGAAATGCAACAAAGCAAAGAGTGTGTGTTCTCTTAGGGACAACTGGATCTTTTAAGAAGCAGCACTGGTCTCCTCTACAGGATTAAGGAATCTCAAAATGCTGGGTAAGCTATGATGCTGAGATAGCCACATTTCTTTCTGTTTCTATCTGTTGCAAATGTCCAGAAGGAATCAATTATCAGTATGAGCAATCAGCAGGACAAATACTATTTTTATGCCTAGCATATGTACAGTAGTTATTTATAGACGGAGTCTTGGATAATAAACAATATAAAATAAGTAAATAAATCTTGGGAAATTTAAACAGCACCTTGGGTAATAAACTATCAGTGGGAAGACATTCCTAAATAACCAACTTGTGCAAAGATCTTATATCTCTGTGTAATATTCTTCTGTTAGTACCAGTCTTTGGCAGATAAAAAAAACTCTAGCATACAACGCTGTACTGATAAAATCCACTGGGATCTTCCAAATTAACAACAGTTCATCTTTTATTTTGATTTCTACAGAAAAATGAAAGGATCCGACAATCAAGAAAAATTGGTCTATCAAATTATAGAAGATGCAGGCAACAAAGGTAGAATTCATATATTTTTTTTCCTGTGGCGTAAAGTACTTTAGTGGGGGCTTAATGAAAAACGCATTTTTTCCTGTATTACTACAGCTATTATTGTAGCTCTTTAATTTTTGAATGTAGTAGAGTTCTGAAGGTTCTCTATAGTTTTATTTTACATGAAGAAATTCCATTGAAAACACCTTCTGAAGATATTTTGTGTTGATGAAATGTGAAGAAATAATGTTAAGTTGTCAGTGGAATGAAAATCTAATGTCTTTTGTCTTGATTTGAAGGTTGTCATGCTTCTTTTAATATTGAGGCTGACTAGTTATTCATACTGTATTAAAGAGGGAAATTGGAAAGAATCATCATAAGCTTGCACACATGTTATTAGAAAAAAATTTTTATCAGCTGATTTAACTTCCCATCTTTTTAAAAAACAGGTATTTGGAGCAGGGATATTAGATATAAAAGTAACCTTCCCTTAACTGAGATCAACAAGATCCTGAAGAATTTGGAAAGCAAGAAACTCATTAAAGCTGTGAAGTCCGTAGCTGTAAGTGATTCATAATTTTGAATTAGCAATCTGTCAGTTGAGATCTGAGCAATCTGAGTTGAGCAGGAGCAGAGAAACCTTAGAGCTTTGACCTTTTATTACAAACTCTTCATAGGTTTAAAAAGTACCTGAAATGCCACCAGAAGAGTGGGCAAATTGCATGGCAGTGCTTTTGGGAAACGTCTGAAGGGAAACTCACTCAGGGAATACTCTTCTAGGAGCTGTTCACACAGGCCATGGTAGCAGTCTTGAATTTGCACTTGAGTGATGGGGCAGCAGCCAGTCCTCATACCTGAAAACTGTATCTACAAGATACAGGTTGTGATTTGTCCCAGTATCACGATACCCAGGGCCTGGCCTATCCAGACTGCCCCCAGGGATCGTGGGATGACGTCCCTTCCTGCCCACCAGCAACCTCCAGTGGCCCAGGAGTCATTCCTTAGCCCCAACCAGTAGTGTAGCATAGCTGGATTCAGCTAACCCCTGCTTCCAGGACACGAGGCACACCATGGAGTAAAATGTAATGATTTATTAAACTAGAAGTTACATCATAGAGGCTTAAGAAGGCCTTTCAAAGCAGGCCACAAGCAATGCATAACTACATGATGCTTAATGCAAAATAAGAACATCCATCTCCTAGGCTAATTACATGATCCTATCACTCACCCAGCAAAGGACAGAACTAGGCGTGAAGAGGGCAAAAAGGTCTCTCCTCTAGCCGCAGAAAGAATGTGATACTTTTACTTTCCCCCCCACGCTTTCCACCCCCCTCCCCTTCTAGGAGCAAAACAGCTTCTGGTACTGTGGAGATGTCCTTGGTAGCTTTCGTTTCCCAGCGAAAGGCCCACCTTATCGCTCTCTGGCCGATAGAAAGACAAAACAGACTCTAGCAGAAAACATGCTCACCCTTAGGAGCCCAAAGAGCGGGATGGGAAGCAGAGGTGTTTCTACAGGGATGGCAAAGCTGTAAGTTTTGCAAGAAGCCTTACCCTGTCATGTAAATCCCTCCTCTCCCTTGCTGCTGTAGCCAGTAAGCAACTCCAGGATTGGCTAAAACAGTGCAGGAGAGGAGTGATTTCCACTGCAAGGTAAGGCTTCTTGCAAAACTTAGAGCTTTGCCATCCCTGTAGAAATGCCACTGATGGGAAGAGACAGGCACTGCTTCAGAATGGAGCAAAGCCGGCCTGCTTCCCTGCTCTTCATGACACCCAGGTTTCCAAATAAAGGAGAGTTGTAGTGTTGGCATTTAGCTTATAATCATCACTGGGGATTCGAAACTAGTTGCTTAGAAGCAGAGATGTTGGTAGACCCAGTTTGTTGTGTAGGAGTGAGAGAAGCTGCATTGACTGACATGTCCTCCACAGCTGTTAAAGGTACAGAAGGCCTGTCCTCCTTTGCAGCTAGTCAACCTACCTCTTAAACAAAAAGCCCCAAAAGAGAACCAAAAACTGTGGCGATACCACTTTGGCATCACAATCTGCTTGCTGGTTCCAGCCCACCAGCAGATGAACAATTAGTTACAAAATGACATTGAAGCATGATTATGACATTTTGCAGTATAATAATGACTTTTGTAGTGAGACTTATTTTCCTCTTAAGAAAAACAGCTAAACAAAATCTCTGTACCATTTATTCACTAGGCTTCCAAGAAGAAAGTGTATATGTTATATAACCTACAGCCTGATCGTTCTGTGACAGGAGGAGCTTGGTATAGTGACCAAGACTTTGAATCTGAATTTGTAGAAGTGCTAAATCAGCAGTGTTTTAAATTCTTGCAAACCAAGGTAATTGAGCTTTCTGTTCTCTTCTTTTGTGCATGATTCTTTGTGACATGTCAAGGCTGAAATCTCAAGAATTTAATGGAAAAAATCCTTGCTTTGTGGGCTTTGAACAGGGGTTTCTCTGACAGTATTGTTAAGCTGGCCAGGTTACACCTTCTGAGAAATGGGCAGAAGCAGCTATTGGAGGAAAGTTCGCAGAAAGTAAAAGAATCCATTTCCCCAAAGTGCTTGGATTATCTTTTTTTCCTTTGTACAAATTTTTTTTGAAAGAATGAATATGTATGTATTTCTTATGGTAAGTACTGGTCTTCTATTACTGATGGACCATATTCAACAAGGGGGGCAAGTATTGCCCACCACATACACCTTCCTATGTATAGGGTTCTATCTGCTCCAGTGTAAAAGATTCTGTCTGCTCCAGTGTGATCCAGAAACAGACCTTACCATTCTGCAAATAGCTGAGACTTGGTTCTGAATGGTTTTCATGCAGTTGTATGGATAGAGCAAACTGACTGCTATCTCATATACAATTAAAACCTGTCTCTAGCACCGGAGTCACCAAAGGCAAGAAGCAGGTTTACCTCCACCCCAGTGGTTCCTCCTAGTATGTTCCTTTACCTTATCCCATGTAAGCGAATAGGAGCCATTCGCTCCTTTAGGGAGAAACAATGCATCAGTGCCCTCTTTGCAATGGGGGCAAAATCTACCTATCACTTCAGCTTCCATTGGCAGTCTAAGTGGGATGCATTGAATGTGTTTGTACATGCAGAGGATTCTCTGCAATATGCAGTAACACACACCACAACAATACCTGCAACACATTTGTTATAATGATAGTTATTTCAGTAATTATAAAGTAGTTCCGCCTGGGAGGTTTATATATTACATTCTGTGATCTGGATAGATTTGATGTTGAATTAATTTTGCTTAAAAGGCTTCCTGTATGCCTCATCTACCAATTTCTCTGAAATGATTACACTTTCAGAATGTACTCTTCTCGACAAATGTAGGCTGCGTCTCTACATTGCTTTGTTTCCACTTCTATTTTTGTAGGCTGAAGCAGCTCGAGAAAGCAAGCAGAACCCCATGATACAGAGGAACAACTCATTTGCATCCTCTCACGAAGTATGGAAGTACATCAGCGAGTTAGGCATCAGTAAGGTTGTGGAATTTCTCTCTCTTCCTTCTCTTTGACCAATACTGGTTGCAGAAGAATAGTTGGGGTATTTCTCTTGCTGTAACCATAGACAATTGGGTGTGTTTTGGCATCAATGGATCTGCATCTCTGTATTGGACAACGTTTTTTCACCTGCTGGTCATTGGAGGAGGAGGTGGTGGTAGTGCTGGATGCCAAGTGAATAAAGTAGGCCCTCCTCAACCTCCTCTTGACATTCAGCCCACCTCCTCCTCTAATGTCTAGCTAGCTGGAAGAAATACTGGGAGCCCAGCATTTCCAGAGGCCATTAGAAGAAGTAGTGGTGGTGGCAGCAGCAGTGCTGGGCACCAAGGGAGAGGTAAGCAAAGCAGGCACAGGTTAACTCTGTTACTTCAGTTAATGCCAACAGTGACAGAATTGACACTGCTATGTTAAATTGATGTCCCTTTGCCTGGACGGTGAGGAAAGGAGAAAGAAATGTGGGGGGGGATCATACACCAAGAAGAGAGTGGCACTAGCTGTGAGGAGAGCACTTTGAGTTTTCCTCAAGAGAACGCAGATGCTCTGACGTCACCTTTGTCACTTACTGTGTGAAGGGCTAGGGGGGAAATGGCAACCAAAACCTCCCTTTCCAGGTGGCTCAAAATACATACAGTAAAAGCAAATAGGGCTGCCAGGAACCCCCTCCCCCACCTCAAAGCAGTCCTTCCTCACTCATTCAGACGGGCAGCCACCACCTGGGCTTATTTGTTTGGGATCCTCAGCTGAGCAGGTATGTAGGGCCACAAGCTGAGCTTCCATCCATATGTTCACACAGCATTATAGGGCACTGCTATGGAATACAGCAGAATCTGGGCCACTGGGGGGCAGTGGGTAGGGAGAACCAATAATTTATTTGCTATGGATTATCCTATTTGTTTTCTCGACAATAGTTCAACATCCTCCCTATTCACCGGCTGTCTGAGCCGTCCCCAGTGTATAGAGTCTAGCCTGTTAATACAAAGGCTCCCGGGATCATGGAGAGTTGAGCCTTTTTTGTGTTTATTGCCTAGTCAACAGACTGGCAGTGAAGAGGATGTTGGAGACGCTTTGAAAGTGGTTTGAAAGAGCCTGCTTGAATAGGAGAACACCCAAAGTCATGAACCTCTGTGGGATGAACAAGTAGTAGGAGAATTCTTGGTAAAGAAATTCTGCTGTTAAAGTACAAGTGCATGTATTGGGGTTAGAAAATGCTTCAATTGTTTGTTTTTGACCATTTTTAAAAGGTGGAATTGTCAATGGAGGACATTGAAACCATTCTGAATACATTAATATATGATGGGAAGGTGGAAATGACCATAATTGCTGCAAAAGAAGGAACAGTTGGCAGTGTGGATGGGCATATGAAACTCTACAGAGCAGTCAACCCGATCATACAGCCCACTGGTCTAGTTCGGACACCTTGTGGCCTCTGTCCTGTAAGTTACTTCTTGGGAATAATATGAGGCTTGATCATTGATGAGCCGATGTAACTTACATTGATGAGCCGATGTAACTTGTGTAAACTTATTTTTCATTAGGCAAGCCATGCAAAACTAACGTACAACAGACCCTCCTTATCTACAGGCTTTACTTGGCATCCATGGATTTCAGTATCCTCATAGATAATCTGCAGAATTCCGTATCTGTAGGGAGTCCTGGAAATGGACCATGGATGCTGAGGGCCCACTATACATAATAAATGCTTTAAACATCCTACGAAGTTGGAATGAACTTCATTCAAGGCTGGGGTAGTTGAATTGCTTTGTGACACCTCCTCAATGAATCCAAGTCTTTTTGGCAAGATTATAAGGCTTCATTAACATTTGGTTTCACAGTAGTAGATGCTTAGTAGTTTTGGTTGCTGTGCTGGAGCATGTGACAGCAGTTAGACATGTGACAGCAGTTGTCCATGCATATCCCTATCTTCATGAGCAATTCTGGCTGGAAGTGGGAGCCAGAGTTTGCACAGTCATTTCCCTGGGGCAGGGTGACTCCAGCTATTTGATTTCCCCCTGTCCTTCACTCTGAAGAGATGGTGGATGCTATCATTGACAAATTCACAGTGCAGCCCTTGTTAAATGATCCTGCCTGTCTCCTACCCATTGGAAGAGACCAAAAGGCTTACAGTATTTTTTTCTATGTGTAGTTAGTAGTCCTGTTCCCAACAAGGGTTCACACTCTTAAGGGTCCAATCCTATGCATGTCTACCCAGAAGAAAGTCTTGTTATAGTCAGTGGGGCTTACTCCCAAATAAGAGTGGATTCTTATTCCTTTATCTTTTATCTCACAGGGTGGTTGTGTTTTTGTGGCCACTGTGAGGAGGCAGCAGCAATTGTAGGTGGTGATGGTGAACCTTCACCCTGCTGCCTTTTTTTTTTTTGTACCTCACAGGGCTATTGGTGTTTCTGTGGCCACTGTGAGGGGCATACTCCATTCTTAAGACCACAGACCACACTCATTTTAGCCTTGAAAAATATGTACAGCAGCTGATGGCTACACATTCAAATAACTGAACTGCTCTTTAGCAACAAGTTCAATTCACTATTCTCTCTCTCTTTTCTCTCTCTAGGTTTTTGATGACTGCCATGAAGATGGTGAGATATCTCCGTCAAACTGTATTTATATGATGGAGTGGCTGGAATTTTAGCAGGAAAATGAAAGCAATCAACTATGACGGTTTCTGGCAATCAACTTATTGTTTTATATATGGACTTTTTTCCCCTTGGGGAAGAATGCTGTACATACAGGCATACTTTTGAAGATGCTATTTTTTTCAAGAAATACCACTTGGATACATGCTATGTGTTGCAGGATTAAGATTCTGAAAATCTTCCCATGTTTTCTGTACATGGACAGACATCAATAAAAAGAGAAGAAAAAGTGCTGCTCAAACTTACCTTCATCATGATGTCCTCCGTGCTGCACAGTACTCAAAGAGTCTGGAAATAACTGGTGATGATGATGCATGATGTCATCGTCAGTGTTACTTCCTGGTTGGAGACCATGGAGCAGTGTTGAGAACGGCAGTAAGAGGCTGAGGGCAGGCAAATGGGCCCTTCAAGTGGCAAAAGCCTTGCACACAGAGCTCTGCCCACCAAGCTGAGCCTCTGTTTACAGTCAGTTTTCTGTTTTCAGTTTTCAACTGCTGTTTTCAGTGCTGTGTCAGGTGCTTGCTGCCAGGCAGCAAGTGTCCTGTGCCACCCCTGTGCATTCACCATGTCACCCCTGGGATCTGCGCCTTACCAATTGGAGGCCACTGACCTAATCAGCATGTGTGTAGACCTCAGGGAGACAGGTTATGCTTTGACCAGAAGAAAAGGAGCAAGTCTCTTGTACGTGTTGAAGCCAAGACCCACAATGTGCCTTTAGGCTCAGATCGTGGAGGAAAGCAATAGCACAGGAGACTAATGCCCAGATACACTCTGCACAAGTTTCATTTTAAAGTCCTGGGAACCGTGCAAGAACACTGTCATGTTCGTTATGTTAGAGGCTCTCTCTCTCTCTATAAGTCCATATATATATATGTCCTCCGTGTGT
>JAJKFI010000111.1:1144989-1294223 GCA_029204185.1 Lerista edwardsae | reverse complement strand
CCCCCCCCCCCCCCCCCTCCCCCCCCCCCCCTCCATTCCAATTTTACCAGACACGACGCTTTTCATATCTGCCACCACCCCACCCACCCACAGGTGTCTAGGTTCTAATCCCCACCATGGGAGTAGGAAAGAGATAGCCGCTGCCATGTGGACCACTCCTCCCTCAAGCATGGGTACCTGAAGTGACAGTGCCTTCTGGGTCTGCGCCTTCTGCCATGCCCCTATCCCCTTACTCCCACTTGGTGTTATAAAGAGGCTGCACAACAGAGCTTGTGATTTCCTAAGCCGCCTTGTTCCCTGTGCCAAGCACAGCTTCCAGCTCGTGGGCTGATCCCTTGGTGGCCGCCACATATGGAGGTGTTTTGGGGGCCTTCCCAGTGAGTAAGTCCACCGAAAGACAGTGGGATTGGCACAGTCAGGATGACTTCCTAGACAAATCCTCCACTGAGAAGCTTCCTCAGTGACTACTTTTTTTTTCTGGCAGATTAGGAAACCAGTATGGGGTGGGGCACAAAGTGTGGACGAAAACTGTATATTGGAGGTTACCTGATCAAATTCCTGGATTCTTCTCTTTTGCGTTCCAATAAAAACAATTGCCTTGAGACAACTTGTTATATGTTTTCATGGTGGTATATCGTGAGTTGTGTTCTATTTCAGTGTTAATCTTACAACATGAGTCAAGAATTCTCATTAGCTGGGAGAGTGATTAGTGTTTCTCATTCCTAACTACTTCCTCCAACTACCTGTGAAACCACTTCACTCACAGTGCTTTCTAAAAAAATCTCCTGGACCCAAGGAAAGATTTTGAGTGATTGGAGAGTACAATCTGTTGCCCGATATTTAAATAAATATATCACTTTCTCCTGGGTAATGGGCTGTCTCAAGCAGCAGCTAAAATCTTATACACACGCCTCATTGAATTCTGTGGACTTACTTCTGAGTAGGCATGCATAGGGTTGTGCTGTGCATTTAAAGCTAAAGCTTGGTAAGAATGATAAGGGTTGTAACCCTTGAAACCTCATCAGGAAACAACCCCTAAATGACTGGTAATTGAATTTGTTGTCCTGGTGGTAATTCTTGTTTATCCTTATTCTATGAAATACTCTTCTCTGATTTCTGTGGGTTAAATGTGCTGTTAAAGGCACATAGGCTGGAGTAGTTTTTTTAAATTGTTGATTAGTGGCCCTAGGTGAGCTAAACAGTTCAGATTGCTAGGCTTATTTTGGCATATCCAGGTTAAGTATGTAAGCATGTCCCTGCCCTAGGTCTGTGCATTGCTTCTGCTTTCAGAGGTAGACAAAGCTGTTCATTTCCCTAGTTCCTGCGTAATTCCATCTAGGCAAAGCCATTGTGCAGCTGGTCTCCCACCTCCCCTTTCCTGTAGGTGGAGTTTCCCTAGGAAATGGCCTTGGCAGGAAGCTAAGACTGTAATTGCAAGAGGCCAGACTGCTTTCCTTCTGACTCCAGCACTTTTCTCGTGTGGCAAGCACTAACAAGAGAAGCACCTAAGACAATAGCTAGTCTTATCTGGAGCATCTATTCTTGATATGAAAATAATGATGAAATTGGTTACCTCAAGAGTAGGCCTCAACATCTTATAGTTTTATGTCTGTGTCAAGTTAGCCTCTTTCTTTTTTAACAAATCCTGTGTGTGAAGGGGATTAACTGCGATACGATGTGGTCGTTCAGAAGACGGTTCGTGTTGTGTGTTCCAGTCTTGTGGTGGTCTTTTCTTCTGGTGGTGAATGGTCAAGTTGCTACTTTCACTGTGCGGTATCAGGTGCTGGAAGAAGTGCAACCTGGGACTGTGTTGGGAAAACTATCAGAAGAACTCGGCAGACCAGAGGCCACAGGAACCTTCCAGCTGCTTCAGGCTTCTGCAGTGCTGCCGATACAGGTAGACTCTCAAGACGGCTTGTTACGTACCATGGGAAGACTGGACAGGGAGCAACTCTGCCCTCAAAGAGAATCCTGTGTCATCTCATTCAGCGTTGTCGCTGCCAACTGTTTCGTCTTGATTCATGTAGAGATTCACATCTTGGACATCAATGACAACAGGCCTCAGTTTCCTCAAATGGTACTGGAACTGGATATATCAAAAAGTGCATTGTTACAGACACGAATCCCTTTGGACCGTGCCCTGGACGCAGATGTAGGCTCTAATTCCCTTTGTTCCTACCTCTTGTCACCCAGTGAGCACTTTGCCTTGGAGGTATCAGCTGGTACTGATGGAACTCAGTGGGCAGAGCTGGTGGTAGTTAAAAAAGTAGATTCATCTGAGTTGACCTCCTCATTTGAATTGACCTTGACTGCTTTTGATCATGGAGAGCCCCCAAGATCTGCAACTGCTTTAGTGTGGGTGACTGTGCTGGATTCCAGTGAGAAGAACCTGATGTTTGCCCAGTCTTTTGTTACAGTGGAGATCAAGGAAGATGCTTTGCCAGGGACTCTCTTGGCCAATCTCACTGCCACGGACCCTGACCCAGGACCTAACAGAAGGATTGAATACTCATTCAGTAAACATACTTCTGCGGAGGTGCTTAGAACATTTACCATTGAGACTCAGACAGGCCGTGTCCTCCTGCAGCAGCCCCTGGATTATGAGAAGATCCCTACGTATGAACTGGATGTACAAGCCAGAGACTATGGTGCTAAAAGCATTCCAGCGCGCTGCAAAATCTTGGTACGTGTTCTGGATGTCAATGACAATGCACCTGATATCCACGTCACCTGGGCAAGACATGCTGCTGTGCTTTCAGAAGCCCAACCCAAGGACAGCTTTGTTGCTCTGGTGACTGCCTCTGATCCTGATTCAGGCGACAGTGGGGAGGCGGATTGCTATTTAAGGCAAGACAGTGAGCATTTTGCTTTGAGAAGGATTAATCTTGACAGCTACGTGTTGCTGACAAGTGCCTCCTTGGATAGGGAGAGTTGGGCAGAACATAACTTCAGCTTATTAGTTCAGGATCGGGGAACCCCCTTGCTGTCTGCAGTCACAGACTTCACTGTTCATGTCAGTGATGTCAATGATAATTCACCTTGTTTTGAAGCTGATTCTTACAACATTTCCATTGCTGAAAACTGTGTGCCACCTTCAGCTTTGCTGGCTGTCAGAGCCCATGATGCAGACACCGGCCTGAATGGGAAGGTGGTTTACAGAATCATGAACTCTGTCATTTCAAAATGGTTCACTATTGATCCGGGCACTGGGGAAATTTGGGCACATGCAGCTTTAGATGCTGAAAAGATGGCCAGCTTTGACTTCCTTGTAATAGCTGAAGATGCAGGGCAGCCGAGATTATCCTCCAGTGTTTCTGTGAGAGTGACTGTGCTTGATATGAATGACAACTCCCCAGTGGTCATAAAGCCAGATCTTGAAGGTGGGCTTGCATGCATCACTGTCCTTGTGGACAGTGACACCGGTTACGTACTGATACCCAGGGAAGTAGGGGGCTCTGAACTAGTCCCCTCAGTGAATGCTCCTTTGCTGTTCACTGTGTCTGCTACCGATGCAGACTCTGGCTTGAATGGGGCATTGCTCTACAGCATCCTGCGTGGCAATGAGACTGGCATGTGGGTCCTTGATTCCCAGTCAGGGCAGTTCTATCTGAGCAGCAACAATGCCAGCAACCTTGTGGGCAGTGAATGGAACCTGGAGCTGCGTGTGAGTGACCAAGGAGTGGTGCCCCGCTGCACTAGAGTCCTGGTGAACGTAACGTTTGATAGCTATTGTGAGCACACGCCCGATTCTTTCCCTGTGTTCCAGCCCCTCAGCCACTCTGCAGTGATGGGAATCTGCCTGGTGGGTCTTCTCACCATTTCTTTGGTTGGCTTGGGATTGATCATGTCTCTGTGTAAAAGAGAGAAGCATGGCCACATGGCATACAACTGTCGGGAAGCAGAGCATGCCTATAGCCAGCAGCCGCCAAAGAAGCCACCCAAGCTCATCCAGAAAGCAGATATCCATGTCGTGCCTGTGCTACTGCGGGGAGATGTTGAACAACCTCAAGCTAAGACAGAGAATCCCCCAGAAACGATCTGGGTGGATGCCTTGGGGATGCAATGCCACATGACTCCAACTCTGTACAGGACCCTCAGGAACCAGAGAGGTCCAAGCCATCTTGCTGAGGAGAAGGAGCGATTTACTCCTCCTGTAGTGCCACACAGACCTTTCTGTGGTCAAAGGTTCAGGAATGCCACTGCTCAGGATGCCCACCTCGCCGATTCAAAGTCCTGTACCATCTCCTGGACCAGGGATCCCTTGTCAGAAATGGCTTCACAGCACAATGACCTGCCCAGCCCTAAGGCAGGCCTAGAGGGGGCTTGTAGTCACCAGCGCATTCTAAGGAGTTTGGTGAGGCTCTCCATGGCAGCTCTTACTGAGCAAGGCCCTGCAAAACAGCTGGGCTTGGAATCGGCCCCTGTGCAGGTAAGAGGTGGTTTTCAGACTGATATGGTGGCTTATGGGTCATGCAGATATAGTGGGATGGATGGGGAAGTGTGGATGGGGAGCAAATAGAATCTTCAAGATGATGTAGTATATACAATTAAGTATATAATGCTTTTTCAGTTTCAAATAGTTAGGTACGTTTTTAGGAAACAAGACAAAAAGTCAGATGCAGTACTACTAACAAACTGGGAGGCTCAGTGAGGGCAGCAGGCTAACACTTACTCATCTGCAGCTGATTGGAGGAGGAAAATTCAGGCACTTGCCTGAGCAAGCCACTGGACAGTAGGAACTAGCAGGTGTTTTCTGCATGACAGCTTCTGAGTTTGCTCACTTAAGTCCTAGATGCCCATGAACAAGATGCCTTTTTCTCTTCCCACCTAATAGTGTTCCCCCCCCAAACATTTCAATTCAGCAGAGTACAAGCTCTTTCCCTTTGTCTTCAGGGTTCTTCAGGAAGCTCTTCTCAGCCCCTTGCTATTCTTTCTCTCTACGTGCCAATCCTGTCCATCGAATCCTGTGTCAATACTATCAAAGTGCTGTATGGAGTACAGTGTGCTCTGTTCTCACCCCAACGGCCTTGCCTGACATTTCAGCCAGGATGCTTCACCATTTCAACCTCCGTATTCCCTCCCAAGACCTTCTTTCTTGGTATCCTCTCCTTATTGAGCACACTCAAAGCCTTGGTTTTATCTTTTTTCTTTATTTGCCGTATCCTACTCACCACCCCTTATGCTTGGCACTGCTTCAGAGAGCACTTGCAGGATGACTTCCTTCAAATCCCTTCTCAAAACCGAACATGAACAGTTTTACACTACCCCAGTCCCTCTACCTTCCTGCAACTAAGCCTAAGTATTTGAATGTGGAAGATTCTTCCCCCTTTCACTTGGCACCACCCTCCATCTAAACATATGATGAAACATCTCCCTTGGGTCCATTTCTAGATTGTGAGGCTGTTGGGGTAGGGTAGGGGACCTTTCCTTGGTTGTAAAGCACCCTGCACACTGATGGGGATGCAACCACCACCACAATAAATGTGCAAAAATAGTGGAGTCAAGTTGTCAGTACAGCTTTCTGTACAAAGAAGTCTATACAGATACATGTGGCTTAGGCTGGCTGAGAAATGGAGAAAGAGCAGTATACATTATAAATAGCCCAACCAATGCAAAGGAGAGTGGGGATATCCTGTTAGGAAGCAGCTTTGGTAGGAAATGTTTGCAGCCATTGGCTTTTCCTGTCTTTCAGCAGATTTCGCAGCTGCTCTCTCTTCTGCACCAGGGCCAAGTGCAGCCCAAGCCCAACCACAGAGGGAACAAATATACTGCTAAGCATGGTTGTTACAGGTGAGTTTTGTGCATGGCATATCCCCCACCTTTGAAAAATATCCTTTTCCCAACTATCCTTACATATATTTCGGCCTTTGCCTCGCTGAAAAGCTCAGAATTTGATAAACTAAGATCATAATGTGGGGGATCTAATTGCTCTTGTGTTGGGTAGTGGCGGCCAATCAGTTCTCCTGCTTCAGGTCTTTCTCTTCCACAGGTCCCCAAGTCCAGATGGGGAAGGTTTCATCAATAAGGAGGGTGGTGACAATGAGCATCATGACTTGGAGCTGCTGGGAGAGAAATTAGGGAACCTACTAGAGTCCACATCTGGTGAGATATGCATTGTACACACACTTGCTTTCCATTTCTGTGGTCCCGAGTCTCTTGAACAATGTCCTGGCTGTTCTGGTATCCTCCTATGCGCAGTGCATAGCAGCAGAGACACAATGACCAGCCAATCTTGCCAGACACCTTTTTCCAATTAACACATTTGTTTTGTCGCTAACTCATCGAAGCAGGATCAAGAGAGAGGCTGCCAGCATCCGCATGCTGATTCAGGGCAGCAGCACCTAGTGTTAGTATGCTCACTCCTGCCCCATTCCTCTCTCCCGGGCCAGCCTTAAGCCAATGTGACCCATGTCATCACATTGGGCCCTGCGCTTCAGGGGGCCCCGCACCAGCAGGGTGAGCATATCGCCTGCTGCTGTAGCAGGGATCTCTATGGGCTCTAAGTCAGTGGGGCAAGCAGAACAGCTTACCTTCGTCTCTCCCACCTGCCCCTGCCATTGAACAGCCCAAAATGGGCCACCTGGAAGCAGTTGGTGGTGACTTTATCATATCACCACCAACTATTTCTACGTACTCTTCTTGGTGAGTGGGGGGGCGCGCAGGAATGCCCCACCACTGCTAGAGCTGGCCCTGCCTCTCTCTTCCTCTTTGTTTGGACACAGTTACTGGGAAAAGCCTTGGTAGTGAATCTGGCTGGTGAATCTCCTGCCACCAGCCCAGGGGATCAGGGTAGCTGGAGGGACTCCTTGAGCAACCCCCCCCTCCCTCAAACAATACTGAACCTTAGGGGTCTCTATCAAAATCACCTTGCAGTAGCACCTGCAGTGCAAGGAGACTTGACGGATTGTCCCAAAACAAGGCAAACGGAATATACAAAAGTTTAATACTTTTGAAAAGGGTTACTGTATTACTCCTCGCAATAATATCCTTACCAGCATTTGATGAAGCTTTGATGTATCTATGTTACACAAGGACATAAACTGGGAAAGGGAGCATGTTAGTAGAGTTCTTTTCCACCCCCAAGTGCATAATCAATCTGCTTCTGTTCGGGAGAGCAAGGAGCTATGCCCTGAACTGACACCTCATGGAAAATTCCACCGAACCCCACCACCACCACCTTTGGCTATTTCATTAGAGCCAGAATGGATAGCAACATTTAAATGGTTTGTAAATAAATTATCAGGATGCTAAATTCTGCAATCAGTACCACATTTTGCACTTACACAGCATTCAGAAGTCATGCAGTCCTGGGCCCTTTCAAGATTGCCTAATTAATCTCCTTTATCCTCTTTCCTTCACCCCCAGGGCTGGAGCTGGGCCAGCTGACGGCAGCAGATCCGACGTGGATGGGCAGGCTGTCCCTCCCTCTCTCAGTTGACTACAGGGACAATGTTGTCTCCCCAGATGCTGGCCAGTTTCCACCCACTCAGGAAGCCACAGGCAGAGATGAAGCGCACACCTTTGCAACCTTTGGCAAGACCTCTGGGACTGAGCTCAGCCCACCAGAGCCCCTGCTGGCCAGCACCTTCTTCTCCGAGATGAGCACTCTGTTTGAGCTTATTTTGGCTCAGAAAGCTGGCTCCCACACGGACTCTTCTTCCGTGGGGCTCTTGCGGCAACTCTCAATATGCAGCAGGACCCTGGACCTGGGTGGCGATGCTACGACCGCTGCAAACAATTACGTAGTGAGCCGAACTGGTACTTACAGCAGCAAGGGTGTGTGAAGAAACACTGTAGACTCTCCACAAACCCAGGGGTGCACCGTCACAGAGGGAGGGCATCACAGGCACAAGTCGCCTCTTGTTTATCAGCTATCTGCTACCCACCAGTCCTCTGGACTTTACCCCTCACACAAAGCAAGCCCTGCTGTTTGTTGACATGAAGTGGGAACTGTAGCAGTGCTATAACTGCCCTCCATGAACATTTACTGCAGACAATGGGCATAACAAGCTCTGCAATCTTGCTTGGACAGTAAAAGGCAATTTGAAACATGTATTTTCCGGGAGGCCTCTTTTGTTGAACTATTTTTTGCATGGATTAAAATTGATGCTTGGGGAAGGATTGAAGGGCAGAGAACAAGTAGTAAGAGCCAGGGCCGTGCTCTAAGACAAAGAAATACTGGCTCATGGTCAGATTCTGAGCCACCATCAGGTCCTCTTTCAAGAATTCCTCTACACAAGTGGTTCCCAAACTTTTCAGAGGCTGCTTCCTGATTTATAAATGCCAAGGGTTGTGGCTACAATGGTGATTGAGCCACAGTGCTCCCCTGAAAGTAGCAGCTTTTTAAACCCTAATCTGCCTTGTTAGTTTTGTGAATCGCCAAAAATTGGGTCACACTTTTGGGCCACCTGGTGTCCTGGACCACAATTTGAGAACTGCTGCTCTACACAACAGTGAAAACCTGCTGCTTAAAAAAAAAATTCTGCACTTTGATCTCCTCCTAAACTCCACTTCCTATCACTGTGTCACTGATAGGAAGAGGATTCAGTGGTGAAGAAGGTCCTTGTGAAGCCTGACTAGAAATGTACACATCTGTGAGTGACCTGAGGGTCTCTTTGGATCAGCAACTCAGAGTTATTACTTTCATTTTGTTAAACTTTCTTTTCACTGGCATGTAATACTTACATTTCTGGTCCAAGGCAGCATTCATTTTTCTCCTCCCTCGTTTTATTCTCACAATAACCCAGTGGTGTCATTCAAATGATTTAGGAACAGGAACTCACTTTTGATTGGCACTTGTTGGGAACCCGGAACCAGCCACGGAGCCCGTTAGGATCCGGAACACCCGTTCTGGTCCGTTCCCCCTGAATGACATCACTGCCTTCGCCCCCCCTAGGAATCCGGAGTCGCTCCCTTTAACCCTCTGAGTGCCGGCCAACCAAGAAGAAAAGCTCTTTGCAGAGGAATTGGGAGGGGGGAGGAGGGAGAGTGAAGTGGGCGGAGTCAGCCCTAATTTTAACTAGTGGAATTGAGTTCCCCCGCATTCCCCCTGCATGACATCACTGCAATAACCCCATGTGGTAGGCTAAGCTAAAAGATAATGACTGCACCCAATGATCTTTGTGGCTGAGTGGGATCTGAACTGGGGTAACCTTCCTGACTGTTATAACAAATTTGGTAGCTCTCACCTGCTTGAGAGAAGTATAGGGCAGCTCCCCTTTACCCAAATTATTGTATGCTTTAGAAAGCCTTATTATGTTTTTATTCCGCCTACAACTCAAAGCTTTTCTTCACGACTTGGTTTGGAAAGAAGATTTTAATATTAAAACATCCAGACCAGAGTAAATTCTTTGTTAATTTCTATACCACCTGCCTCTGGAGTTATATATTATACTTTTCCCCCAGATTCACAGCTGCTTAGGTTCAAGTCTTTTTTAAGACAAATATTTCCAAATCATTCCCTCAGCACTGTAGCTGCATCAAACACAGAATTCAATCTATTAGAAAGATTCTAATGTTGGCTGTTCTCCCTGTCTACAATGACCCTCTTCACAAAGGGTGGCCCAGATGTGTATGGGGGAAGCTAGGCACTGACCAAACTAGCTGGTTGAAGGGGTCCTCCATATGTTGGCCAGGATGCCCCTCAACTCCCTTCTCCGTGGGGTGTCATGGGGAATTCCCATCCCTGGGGTTTAGTCTCTGCCTCTGTAAAAAGCAGGACTCTGGGAGGACAGATTCTTCCCCTGCCTTTTCTCAGCTCGGTCTCTGCCTCTTTTGTTTCCCCCTACCCGCGTTCTCCTCTTTTTCTCTTTGCATTACCTGCCTCTCCCTCTCTTGCCCACTCATCACCTCTGTCCAAGCTGGCCTTGCCACCTTTCCCCACCCCCTCCGCTCCCTCCTCATTCATTCTTGCCCAGTGACATCACCGCCAGCCATGTAGCAGGAGGCTGCTCATACTTCTGGGAGCTCTGTGGGGATGTGGACAGCACATTTAGTTGCAATCCTGAAATCTGAAGAAATTCCTTTCTAAGGCAGCTTGTCTCTTGGGTACAGCGGAGGGCACTGAAAGCAGGAAAGTAGACAAGATGGAATTGGTTAGGCTATCTGAGTGTATTTGATGGCAACGTTCCTTGGTACAGCTCCTTAGATGAGATTTTTTGGGGGAGCCATCATCATTTAGGAAGAGATGCAAAGATAAAAAATGTCCACACAGTTGTGTCTGTAAAAAGGATGGCAGTGCTATTCGGGACCTAGCCATCCACTTCCAAGGGTGAGAGGAGGAAGTGTCCCTGTTGTCCATGTTAGCCTACTGGAGACCAGACCAACGGCTGTAACTTGAGGGAAAGGCCATCTGGGAAAGCTGGACTAGGCATGTAGTTCGTGCAGCCAGTTGTCACTTCCCTGAGGTTCCCTGTGCTCCAGGAATGGAGCAGGCTAAAAGCTGTCTGTCCCAAGTGAGAAAACAGTGGTGGATTCAGGCTCTGAAGGCAGGGACTGGAGGAAGAGCTTCTTGTTGTCCGTGGTAATTTGTGCCCACTCTGTAAAGCTGTGAGAGAAAAAAGATGTAACATAATCACCACAAATACAGTAGCAAAGGTGAAACACAGTGAAAACAAGAACAGAAAGGCAATAAATACCTGAGTTGCCTTCCTCTTACCCCTTTTGGCCCTGCCTCAACTCTCCCACAAGGTGTTTCCTCTTCCCAGCAGATGTCTCACTGTTTTGCCCACACATGTTTATTCATCACCAAGTACAATACCACTTTTTCAAATCTCACCAGTGCTATGTCCCTGTTTTTCCCAGACCCCCAATACCTGGTATTTTCTCTTGTGCCATTATTTTCTGTGTATGTTCGTGGTCTTCAGCTGCTGTTTTCTGATGATGCTTTCCAGTGGAGGGTAAGTTCTGCGTGACTCCAAAACCCTTTTCACAGCAAACACCCAAGTGGGATTTGTTTGGAGAATCCTGCATATAAAGACGTGTGTTAAGGATCCTAGTCATAAAGGGTATGAACCAGCTACTGCAGGGCAACTGTGTGCATTTGCTATATAGTAGTCTTTTCTTATAATGGCAATTATAGATGCACATGCATGCACACACACTGGCATTCATGTTACTCTGGCAGTGCAGAAGCCACAACAGTGCCGCTTCAGTCCTTCCCACCTGAGCTCTTTCTGTTCTTTCCAGGGATGGTGCTGGTACAGGAAAGATTCACTGGCTCTTCTAACATGGTCTGGGTCTTCTCATGTTACCCCGGTAGCATGGGAAGGAGCAACGTTGCTACGTCTCCTAGGGCAGCAGTTCCCAAAGTCCTCCTTGGACATTGGGACTGCTGTAATTGCTAGCAGGGACTGGGGCAGGGGAGGGTGCCCGGCCAGTGCCGCAGCAATTGTGGTGCTGCGGGCACTAAGGGGGTTCCTATCTGAGCTGGGGTGTGTGTGTGTGTGTCACGTCGGCCTCTGGAAGGGCTTGGGGAACATGCTGAAAAGGCCTACCTCAGCGGGCCCCCATGATGCTAAAAATAGCTTAGATTGGGGATCACAGTGCACATCTGGTTTTCAAAAACTGGATGTGTGCTCCGATCCCCGATCAGAGCTATTCTTAAGCATCGCAGAGACCTGCCTAGGTGGGCCTCTTCAGCAAGCCTCCCAAACCCTTCCAGAGGCTGGCACCTCCACCCACAGCTCAGGTAGGAAACGCCTGGGTGCCCGCAGCACCACAATAGCTGCGGCACTGTCCCCCATCCCTTAAGGGGGAAAGACCCATTCAAGGTTCCCAACTGTGGGTCGCGACCCACTTTGGAAACAGCTGTCCCAGTGTAATGTGAAAACTCGATTCAGCTGGTTTATCTGATGTGAGTAAAATGATTTTCTTGCCTATGAAAGCTCATGCCCAAAGCAGCAAGTATTTGACTGCACCAACATCAAGTAGGAGTCGGCTTATAGAAATGCCTCTGCATGGTCCCACCTGTAAAAGAGGTGATTCTGTCATAGAAAAAAACTTAACCTGTATCTGGAGAAACTTTCTAATTAGAATCATAGGAAGAGATCCAATCAGTCGAGCCCCCTTTTGTACATGGTGGTTGAGCGGATGGTAATCCAGCAGCTCCAAATACTCTTGGATGGCACTGACTATCCTCATTCCATTTTCATCTGGATTTGCTTACATAATGGCTTTGGTTGGCCTGATGCTGGGAGAGAGACAGAGGAGTACAACCCTCCTGGACCTCTCGGCAGAATTCAATACCACCAACCATTGTAGCCTTCTGGAGACTTTCTTGGATGGGAGTTTGGGCCACCACATCATGATGGGTCTGCTCCCAGCTGGGTGGCCTTGTATAGAGGTTGAAGGACTGTTCCATAGCAGATAGTGTATGCATTTCCGTGGGATTCTATTTTGTCCCCTACACTGTTCAACCTGCATGAAACTGCTGAGTAGGTTCATCAGGGATTTGGAGTGTGGTGGTGATACCTCATTCTATTCCTCCTGTTCGAATTAAGATGAAAGTGTGGAAGTGCTGCTGACTACAGTGGATTAGATGGTGGTCTACAAAGCAAAGCTCAATCAAGGCAAGATGAATGTGCTGTGTAGGGTGGTCTGTGCAAAGAGGTGGTGTTATGGACAGGGGTGCTTTCCTCTCTGGAGGGACCATGTTCACAGTCTGGGGATGCTCTTAGGTCTACATCTGGAGGTCCAAGTGGCCTCAGCAACGTAAAGCACCTTTTACCAGCTTCAGTCCCTCCTACACAAGGATAGCCTGATCAGAGAGATCCTCCTCCAGATGGACACACGGTCCTGAGTCTCTGGCTGCCCCCACCTCCCCAGTTTCCTGTCTATTCTTTTTTTCCCTTCTCTTCTAGGGCAGTAGCCATGTCCCCTCCATTCTGGGTCAGTCTCCCCCAGGCAACTCTCACTCCCCTTCTGCCCCCTTTGCCCTGTTCTCTTTTCCACCTTTCCCTCCTGGCTCTTCTTTGTTGCTTCCTCTCCCCTCCCTCCCTGGCTGCTGGGGCAGCTTTTCAAAGCACTGAACCAGCCCCATCCTCCTGCAGCCAGCTGCTCTCCACTGTCCACTCCATCCATCACTCTGCTGCCCAGCTGACTGGCAAGGCCGTGCACACCAGCCTATCCCCGGTTTCTGGCATCTGCACAGGGGTGGGGTGTGAAAGTGGGGAGGGCAGGAAACCTATCCCCCACAGATACAAAGGAAGAGACGTTTTTATTCGCCAAGGCTTTTAAAAATTGTTTCAGGCTTCAGTTTTTAATCTCCTTGTCTGTATTTATTTTTAAATTGTTCTTACTGTATTACTGTGAGCCGCTCAGGGTGCCGGGGCAGATTTGGGATTTAGTAATGAACTGATAACCTTATCACGTCAGCAATCAGTTAAATATAAATGCTTCATTAATTTTGTGTCACTTCAACAGAAATGTGCCAAACAAATAAACATGTACCCAATGGGAGCGCATATTTATTTATTTATTTATTTATTATTAGATTTTTACCCCGCCTTATTGTGCCCGAAGGCACCCAAGGCGGCATTACAATATATATATAAAAACAATATAACAATTCACAATTAAAAACAATTAAAACAGAATTAAACAATACAATCAAAAATTAAGAACACAATTAAAAACAAATTTAAAAACAATATAAAAACAACGAGCCCCGTGGGTTATAATAACCAGCCAGCCTGTCAACGGTTAAAAGCTTTTTGGAATAAAAAGGTCTTCAGCCCCCGCCGAAATATAAACAAAGAGGGAGCAGTTCTCAATTCTAAGGGGAGGGTGTTCCAGAGTTGGGGGGGCCACCACCGAAAAGGCCCTCCCCCTGGCCGCCGCCCCTCTCACTTCTCCTGGTGGCGGCACAGTCAGGAGGGCCCCCCCAGATGATCTAAGAGTACGGGTTGGATTATATGGAAGAAGGCGGTCCCTCAAATACCCCGGACCCGAGCCGTAAAGGGCTTTAAAAGTCAAAACTAGCACTTTGAATTGGGCCCGGAACAGAACCGGCAGCCAGTGTAGTCGCTGAAGCAGCGGCTCGACAGAGTCAAACCGACGTGCTCCAGCAACCACCCGAGCCGCCGCGTTCTGAACTAGTTGTAATTTCCGGACCGTCTTCAAAGGCAGCCCCACGTAGAGCGCATTGCAATAATCTAATCTAGATGTCACTAGGGCATGGGTCACAGTGGCCAGGTCCGCACAGCTCAGGTACGGCCGCAGCTGGCGGATCAGCCGAAGCTGAGCAAAGGCTCCCCTGGCCACCGCCGCCACCTGGGACTCCAGGTGTAGCTGTGAATCCAGGAGAACCCCCAAGCTGCGAACCTGCTCCTTCAGAGGAAGTGCGACCCCATTCAGAGCAGGACGATAGTCCAATACCCGAGCTGTAGATTTCCGAACCAAAAGCACCTCTGTCTTATCCGGATTTAATTTCAGCTTGTTCGCCCGCATCCAGCCCCCAACTGCCTCCAGACAGCGATCCAGGACCTCAACCGCCTCCTCAGAATCAGGGGGAAAGGAGAGATAAAGTTGGGTGTCATCAGCATATTGATGGCACCCCACTCCAAACCCCCGGATGACCTCTCCCAGCGGTTTCATGTAGATGTTAAACAGCATGGGGGATAAGATGGAACCTTGCGGCACCCCAAAGCTAAGAGGTCGGGGTGCCGAACAAGCCTCCCCCAGCACCACCTTCTGGGATCTGTCAGCCAGGAAGGAGCGGAACCACTTCAAAACAGTGCCTCCAAGCCCCAACCCGGCCAGCCGACCCAGAAGGACACCATGGTCAATGGTGTCGAAAGCCGCCGAGAGGTCCAGCAGGACTAACAGGGTCGCACTTCCCCTGTCCATCCCCCGGCGCAGGTCATCCACCAAGGCGACCAAGGCAGTCTCCGTCCCGAACCCCGGCCTGAAGCCAGATTGAAATGGGTCCAGATAATCCGTTTCCTCCAGAACCCTCTGAAGCTGGGACGCCACCACCCGCTCAATCACCTTGCCCAGAAATGGGATATTGGAGACTGGCTGAAAGTTGTTTAAATTTGTGGGATCCAGGGAGGGCTTCTTCAGGAGGGGGCGAACCATTGCCTGCTTCAAAGCAGGCGGGAGCACCCCCTCCCTCAGAGATGAATTCACCACCCTCCCTGTCCACTCGGCCAGCCCTCCCCGGGCAGCTCTAATTAGCCATGCCGGGCAAGGGTCGAGCGGGCAAGCAGCAGGTCTCACACTCCAGAGAATCCTGTCCACATCCTCAGGCTCTACAAGCTGAAAAGAATCCCAAATCATAGGATAGACAGGTTCCCCAGGGACATCACTAGATATGCCCACAGTGGCGTCCAAGTCATGCCGGATCTGATCGACCTTATCTGCAAAGTGTTTTGCGAACTCGTCACAGCGAGCCTCCGTGTGCTCCTCCCTACCAATAAGAGGGGCAAGATGTAAAAAAGTGCGGACCACACGGAAGAGCTCAGCCGGACGGTTCTCTGCAGATGCAATGGTGGCAGAGAGGTGTGCCCTCTTAGCTGCCACCACTGCTCTGGAATAAGCTTTTAATTGGGCCCTAACCCGTGTCCGGTCAGATTCGGCACGAGTCTTTCGCCACCGACGCTCTAGTCGTCTGCTCTGCCACTTCATCATTCGCAGCTCCTCAGAAAACCAAGGAGCCGCTCTGATTCTGCAACTGGGCAGAGGACGCTCAGGAGCGATCTCATCCAGGGCCCTGGCCATCTCCGTATTCCAGAGGTCGACCAGGGCACCGGGTGGGTCTCCAACTCTGGCAACAGGAAAATCCCCCAGAGCCCTCAGGAATCCGTCTGGATCCATCAGCCTCCGAGGGCGGATCATAAAATGTGATCCCCCGCCATTGCAGAGGTGAGAAGCCGCAACGAGCCTAAATCCCACCAGACAGTGATCTGTCCATGACAAAGGAGTGATCTTAATCTCCTCCACCTCCAGATCACCATCAACCTGCCCCGCAGTAAACACCAGGTCCAGCGTGTGTCCCGCCTCATGTGTCGGGGCAGATATTCTTTGAGACAGACCCATGAGACAGGCACATGCATATGAGCATGTGCGCAGTGCATGCACATGTGCATGGTGTATGAACAAATATACTGCATGGCTTCAGATTGCCTGGAAAAGTAAGATTGCCCGTGCATCATGAAAGTATTCTCAGCATTTCACTAAAAAGTGACATTTCAAGCATTAAATGCTCAGCTTGATGCAACTCTGTCCTGGATTGACTGTCTCCTAATTTACCACTAATTTACTGTATCCTAATTTACCACTGTAAATACCCATCAAAATGGGAAAGCAGAATTTTTTTTGAGAGAAAAAAAAAAACTTTACCTCTGTCTTGCTTGTCATATGCCAATACTTCGGCAAACTCTGCTTGCCGGCCTCCAGATTCTTCAGATGGAACACACTGAGGTAGGCCTGTGCCTGCATTGAAGAAGAAAACAAAATCACACTCCTAAGAGAATTTGCCAGTTTGTGTTGGTTTTTCACACCAGGCTCAGCTGTATGCTACGGGAGCACTTATTCTTTCCTGAAAGAGGAAAAGGGCCTTGGTCCAGGCCGGCAGTTGTAAGCCCCATTACTTTAGAGCGCAATCTAATCAGCTCTGGAACAGACAGGCCGTCTGGCCTGCGCTATATCCAGCGCAGGTTGGGAGGAGGATGGAGCCTCCACGGGGCAAGGGGATGTTTGTCTCCTTACCTCAGGGTAGGCGCCAGTCACCCCAATGGGGCAGCTGTCCGAGAACACAGAAGCAGCCCAAATTGGGGCCAAGCAGTCCAGGGTTGGGAGTTTGGGTAAGGCCTAATGGCTGCATCCGGGCTCCACCCCCCTCCCTATGCTGCCCAGCCCACCAGAACACCCTCCCCCTGCCCTGCTCTGCCCTCCTTTCTTCTCCCCACCCAGAATAACCCCTGCGCCAGCTGAACCTGGCTGTTGCAGGAGCAGAACACCAGGCACTGGCTCTGCCACAGCAGCATCAACACAGGTGCCTGCGTTGGCACTGTGCGCCTTTCGCTGGTGCGAATGTGCTTCATAATTATTATTAATTTGATTTATACATCGCCTTCCTCCCCAAAGGTTACTAAAGGCGGCGTTATGGCACGTTCGCCAACAGTGCTCAGCCGGCGCAGTGCTCAACCCGAAGACAGGGTTTAGGATTGTGCCTTAAATGAAAGAATTAAAAACATGCTTAAATCTCCATGCATCAATGGATTTATTGAGGATTTATTCAGAGATGCTGAATCTCTGGCTGAATTGTGTCCAAAATTAATTGTTATCTCAGTGACGCAGGCAAATGTCATAAAGGCAGAGACTAATTTAATACAGGAATGGGGTGTAGCTGGAAAATGACCTTCTGGCATTGGAAGGGAACTGAAGGCAGAGAATGCTTAAACTGTGAATGCTGCTCTCTCCTGATTTTGCTTCCGGGCATGTTCTATTGACACTATAAAACTCACTTAAGAGTTCATATGTGAGTAGACTGTGAATATGCAAGGCCATACTCAAGCACGGAAAATGTCAAATTGAAGTATGGATACCAGGAAAAGACAAATGCAAAGAAACCAAGCCATCCTGCCACCTGGAACCTTATGCAAGTTGCCACCCCTTTATAATGTAAGTAGAATGCCAAGTGTACTAAACACATTTTTCTCCAACCTTCCCCCAACCCCCTTCCCCACACTCCGTCCCTCTCTGCATCCTCTCCCCGGCACCCTCCACACTTCCTCCTCCTCACTACCACTGTTGTTCTTGTTTTCGTCTTTTGTTTCACTCTCTGCTATTTCAAAAGGTGAGGAAGGGAAAGAGGAAATGGAGGAAGGACTGAAAACACTCAACTACAGGGATTCCTCTCTCCACTTCTTTCTTACAGTCCCACCCTCTCAGTCTTTTGAATAGGCAGGGAGCTGGGATGGGGAGGAGAAGGAAGGCAGCCCCAGTGATACTGGCCAGGGCAGCAGGTGGACGTTCAGTCTACCCATGTCAAGGTACCACCCTGGACTCCAGTGTCCAGTAGACTCAATTAGCAGACTGGCCTTGACATCAACTTATTGATCTCACTACATGTCATTCTCAGCCAAACACAAATCAAGGTAAGCGGGTAGCTGCATAGCTTGTATTAAAATACAGAACTCTAATAAATTAGCATTTGTATGATTGTGAGGAAAAGCCAGGTGGAACCTTCTCACCCAATTGTGGCACAACTAAACTACTGCAAAGGAAGAAACGCCCTTGAAACTCCCTCCCACAGGGAGGCTCCTTCCCTTTTTGAGCACTATGCCAGAGCCCTGCTAGCAGATGTTCACCTGAGTCAGCCCTGCCGCAGCTGCCTGCTCCAGCAAACTCATGGCTTCCTGCACCGTGCTGTCATTGTCTGGTTTGGGCCAGCAGCGGAGAAGCCACTTAGCATAGCGGAACTTGGCCATTGTGTGCCCCTGGTGAGCTGCCCGCTGGTAATAGAGGATTGCCTAGAAAGAGAGAACAGCATTAACCAAAAGCAAAGACATGCTACGGCATGGGCAGGGTCTAAAAGCTCAGCCACTGCAACAGAACAAAGAAGTTCCACAGCAGATGTCCCTCCTTTTGTGAGCTAATCCCTTGCAGAAGTCAGAAGAAAAGTGCCACGATTCAGCTCAGTTCAGGAAAGAACCACAAAGAACAGGGAACAAACAGCCCTGGGCATGGGGGAAAGCACCACCAACAACCCTGAATTCTAACTTGTGGTGAATGCCCACCACTCTCTCGAGGGAAAACTGCCCACTGAACAGGATGTTTTGACAAGTTGCAAATACATACATAATACAATTTTAGGCTTCTCAGACCGATTTCAGTATTCTGGGTGGGGCTTTTTGAGAAGTTCAGTCTACCAAACATTCCTCGCTGTCTGCAAGGGGGGACCTCTGTTGTACAGAAACATTTGGAAGACGCTGCAGGGCTTTCTCTCCACCTTGGTTGCTTTTTGTTTGGCTTAACTGAATTATGAGAAGCTTCAACTGCTTGGCAATCGCAAAGTCCCTTTGACCAAGAAGGGAAGCCCAGCCAGTCTGAAAATAAACCAGGTCACTACAAGAATGGTAATGGTCACCACTATCCCACCTCCAAGGGTTGTAACAAAAGCTCTTCTCTTGCCTGTTGTCACACAAATAAGGTTCTGCTGCCAATTTCCCCAGAAGTCAGTATTACAGTAAGCTCTCCCAGACTCTTCTGGTGAGGAGGGCATGGAATAATCTGCTAAGGGGAAGAGTGTGCGGGCAGAACACCACATACAGTTTGACTCCTGAATCTTCATTCTACAATAGAGATTTTCAACTTTTTTCAAGTTGCTAAAATTGTTGAGGCACATCACCAGGTTTTTAAATTACAATTAATAAGCAGATTAAACTGATTGTATTAATTAAATTAATTAAATCATCACATGACAAAGAAATCCACAACAAGCTGAAATCAAACGTCTCTGAACCTGAACAGATTTTTCTCATAAAATTATCCTGAGGTATATAATTGGAGAGGGAAATATATGTGGTTTCTGGAAAGGAGGAAAAAAGTGTTTAAACATGTTCCAGCTAGAAATGCTGGAACATGTTTGCCAAGAGAGAGCAGACCGAGGGCATGGTGTCCTGGAGAAATGTGGAGTGGGGGCAATGAGATAGCACGATTGAAACAAGGTTTGGGATTCACTGGGGGCATCACTGAGTTAAAACAAAAGGCTTTCATCTACTCCAGAAGACAAGGATGCCCCAGAAATGATAGCTCAAGGTCTTGAGTTGCCCGAGGCAGGATGCCAAGTGCTGTCCTGCATGAGTGCACTTCCCCTTTCCCTTCCTGCTGGGGCCTGCCCTATATTTCTCTCTGCCCCCCCTCCCCTTTGGCCTATGTTCTTGCCACTCCCCTGGCCATGGCTCATCTCCTCCACTTTCCCTTTCCTAGAAAAGGAAGCAGAAAAAAGGAGAAATGTGGCAACAGCATCTCCCCACTACTCTTCTCTTTGCCACTTCCTCTTCTGAAGGCAGAGATGAACCGCATCGGGCAGAAAGAGAGAAGAGGCAAGAGCCAGGAGGCGGAGGAGGGAGACAGCAGTAGTAGCCCTGCTGGGCATTTAGGTGAACAAGTTGGTCAATGGGGTGGCAACCATGGCTCCTCCCCCTCCCCCTCCCCCCTGCTGTGACTGCTTCAACCATTCAAGGGCAGGCTATGTTTTATCCCAGAAGGCAGAAGTGCTCCTAGTTTCCTATAGCCTATAAGATCCCTGGGTTGTAAACAGCATTATAACCATATCCACTTCCTGGTGCTGCAAATCCAAAACATGCAATGATTCTACCACAGGGATGGCAGGGATTCCGCGTTTATGGTTGAGGAGTGACAGCAAGAGAAACATTGTAAGAATGAGCATGGGATAGTACAAAAATGGTCTCTGTTGACAAGTGCAAAAGAAGATGTACAGTGTATCTGTGGGAGATCCTTTCCAGGAACCCCCCCCCCGCCCGCCCGCCTGCCCCGCAGACACCAAATTCCGCTGATGCTGGAGCCCAGGGTCATGGTGCTGCAATTATTCACATTAAGGCTGCAGTGGGCCTTCCACTCCATGGGTACAGGGAGGCTGGTGAAGTGGGCCATGGGCCTCCTTGCACCAGAGAACACTTCCTGGATGTGACCAGAAGTGGCTTCCAGTTGCATCCTGAAGGCCCTCTGAGGCATCCTCAGTGCATGGTGGAATCTACGGATGCCAAACATGCAGGTACCAAAGGCCCACTGTATCTCAGTGGCGAGGCATGCGGGGAATGCAAATGGTTTGGATGTATTTAACGTGCCTGGACGTCCCGATACATGTTATTTAACATGTGCTAAACTCATTCTAGCTCTTCCCAAGTTCTTCTCCCTACAGAAACCCCACACAGGTCAAACAATACAAATGACTGGAGGACCTTGGCCATATCCTTCTCAGTTCCTCTTCCATGTTCATAGCACAATCCCACATTGAACTGAGCTTTGCTGTAGTTCTGGTCTGCAGCCAGCTTGAAACAGGAAAAGGCCATTTTGCGCTGCCCATCCTGCATGAGCTCCAGCCCTTGGGAAGCAACACAGAACAAACATGATTCAAACAACACTGACACCAATTCATTGTCTGAGAAAAGTGCCACACACCCTCTTCAGTCAGCACGGGCGCAGTTCCTTTTGGAACTAAAGGCCTTTAGGAGGAGCATCCTTAAGGAGTACCAAACCTCTGATCCAGCCACTATCCTACAGTGAAGTTGGGGGACTGAGTGGCCATTAAATACAAAATGCACCGATTTCCTCCTGCCAGGCACTTCCAAATTCTTTTTCATTCAAGCTCTCTCTATACTCATACAGGATCGCTCTATGATTCACACACGAAAGAAACTAAAACAGACTACCCTATTTTTATAACGAAGTTATTAAGGCATACCAAGAAGGGATTTCAGATCAGAAGAAGTTAATTATTTAGAGCCGTGGCTCTCAAACCTTTTAGCACCGGGACCCACTTTTTAGAATGACAATCTGTCAGGGATCCATTGAAAGTTATCTCCTGGACGAGAGCGCCGTCATTGTGACGCATTGTGACCTGAAATTGGCTTGTGACCACCTAGTGGGTCCTGACCCACAGTTTGAGAAACCCTGATGTAGACACACTTCTAACTCGGTTGCAGTTGTATAACAAATGGATCAGTGACTCACTGGGCACATACGTAGTGCCAGTTCCTCATTTATTGCATTGACTTGTGGCCTAAGTACGGGTGAATGTAAATGTGCAGGACCCAAGTACAGTGACATAGGAAGCTGTTGCAAAAAATCATACCTGTGACATATTCACACATATCACATCTAACCTTCTTTTAGTATTTACGAGATTACTGTTTGCCTTGTAAACTGTCTGTTTATTCTTACTTGAATGGGAAATGGCTCATGGGTCTGTATGTAGGCACATGTAGAAATAACTACCTTTAAGTACAGAGTCAGTGTCATATGGACATATGAAACTGCTTTCTACTAAGTCAGATATACTGAAATATATAGGTCCATCTAGCCCAGTACTGTCTATTCCAGGGGTGCTAAGCATAAGGCCCGTGGAACAGTTATGTCCACCCCTGGAAGCTCTTTATCCGGCCCCTATAATAATTGGGCTCTCCCAGAGCTGCCCTTTCAGCAGCACTACTTCTGTCGAAGCTCTAGGATGGCAAGACGGAAGGAAGCCTCAGAAGACAAGGAAATCTATAGGGGAAGGGGTGAGAGGGAGACAATGCTGTCTAAATCTACAAGAGGGGTGAGGGGGAGACAATGCTGAGGCACTGGGAGAGCCCAATTACCACGCGGGCTGGCCTTTAAGCAGTGCTGCTTCTGCGAAGTGCTTGCTTTGCAGACCGTCTCTCGCTGAGTTGCAGTGGCAGCTGTGATGCTGTGGCAGATGGTGGTGCTGCTAAAAGTGTGGCCCTCATGGCAATTGGGCTTTTTCATATTTTGAAAATGTGATCAAAATTTGCACATGTTCTCTTCTGTCATTTGCAGCTAATGAGTTTCTATGCAAGACCAAAGTGCTTATTTCTGGCCATTATCTGCTTAATGATATCACTTCCTCTTTAATTTTGTCAGCAGGCACCATGAATGCTATTTGGCCCATTACAGGAAATGAGTGCGATACCCCTAGTTACAAAGCCTTCTGAGAGGAACATCTTAGCCCTACTACCCTAGGTCTATTTAACTGGAAATGCTGGGGACTTGCCTGAAAGCACTTGCCCTTCCTGGAATTCTAACAAGCAAAGATGTTCAGCTTAGGAACTCCTTTTATCACTACAGAGCGGCAAGGGCCAATGGGTAGATCCTGGTGATCTCCTTCCTCTCTCCCTATAACTCAAATATCAAAATGTAATCATGACAGCAAATAATGCAAGGGAGGAAGTTCCAAAGATACAGGCTATTTGACTTATGCAAATTATCCCTTGCTTGAAGAAGCTGAATGTAGTCATTCAAAAGACTGGGATAAAACCAAATACAAAACATTATTTCACTGGAAGACCCAGGAGTGGTACATCCATGTGGAAAGGGAGCAAGATGCTAATCAACACTGCATGACATAGACTGTCATTGTCAGCATACTGTGGAAAGTTCTGGGATACGTATGTTCCAGTATGTTGGCAGCTTACAGTCAAATGAAGGCAGCATGCTTATAATGAAACCATGAATTTAAGGAAAATGCAAGGCAGATCGCTGTGTAAGAATGGAGCATCTGTCTTTTCCCTGGACCTAGGCTTTCCCTAACCTTACTTATCAGCTGCTATCAGCCATGATTTCCACTTTTATTAGTGTCAGCCATGATTGAATGGCTTAAAAATAACTCATTAGTATCTCTACCAGGTCCTACTATTCCATTGGCACATATAGCCTTCTGCCTGATGACGAATGTACACTCCATGAGTTGTTACCGAGGATATTGAATGCTATGGAAGTGCTGTCTTGAAACACCTGTTTCACTTCAGACGCAACTTCAGTAAGAGGCTCCTCCTGTTCTAGGTTGCCCTGCACAAAAGAGCAAAAAAACAAAATTCAGCACTGCATATAGGTTATGTCCTCACACATCTACTGGCAATCTTCTCTCCATACTAGCTTTCACATTATGGTGAAAATAGCCACTTTTCTCAACATAAAGTATGCTACCCTAGGAATCTTGTTCAATAGCCACCTTGTTTGTTCTATGTTTCTGATGTTTTAATTTTAGGTATTAGAATATCCACATGGAGGAAAATAGAACTGAATATAATACAGAAGGTATTCAAATAATTACAGAATTTCTTTGCATATTCTAATCCCCTTTTCTGTTCTTTCTACCTCTTTTTATCTTCTTGATACCTTGATTATGAGCCATTTGGCAGAAACTTTTTTTTCTTAAGTTCTCCGGGCAGCATTTTAAAAGAACTATATAAAAAGTTACAACTACTATTGATTTTCCCATTCAGTCAAGTGAATTATACACAAGTTAGGTTGTCCAAAAAGACTGAACATTCCAAAGGCATGAAGCGAAATTTCTGAAGTTTGCTCATAGCCTAATGCCTTTCAAGTGGATTTAATTGCATGCTTGACACTTGCAATGGAAGTAGCAATGGATCCCAATACACAGAAATTCTAAATAATCACTGCAGAGTTGTAGGGAAGAAAAGCAAGGATTGGATGGATGTCCACTCTGTGACAATTTGTGAATTGACAAATAAAAATATTGCATTCGCCATCTGAACTGAATATCAAGTATTGGTCTTCAGATTTCCTGAAGTTGCTGAAAACATTTGTTAAGGAAGATGAATGCACCATAGCCTTGAGACCCGCATCCTCCAACAGGGGCCTGGGCAGATGGAGTAATTTCCTGAAATGCAGCCTTGTTATTAGACTCTGGAAAACAGCCAATTAGAATATTGCCATAGCAGCAATCCTGCTGTTCAGGAGCGTGTGCCAACTAATGGCATTAAGCAGATGCCCTGGCAGTCCCACAGTCCTTGCTTGCTAAAAACCTTGTGGATATGATATGTGCTGCCCTCGCTGTGAATGTTACCTTTTACTTCCTTTGCAAACCTTCTAATATGCCAGCTCCACGTGACTGGGCCTGAGCTAGGAAGGAAACACCCAAATGGAGTAGAAATAGAATGCTGGAATAATACAGATTATCCAGCTCAAAATATAACAAATAACTTCTTAGCCTTTAACTGAAAACTTATGACCCAATCTTGTCTCCCCTCCCTGTAGCCAGAACTAGCAGTCCAATGGTGGGGAGCATTTTACAGCCATCATAAACAGCTTTCCAAAAGAAGATAGACCCATGTTCTTCCGGAATATAGCTGGAGAGGTCAGCGCAGCCTGGCATGTGGTGGGGGGAAACTGAGTGCCCACGGATGAAGGCAGATCAGCGGGGAGGGCAGGATGAGTGGGTGGGGGAAGGGCAGGGAAAGGGCTGGGGGCAGGAGGGGATAGCATCCAGTGGTTTCTCTCCCTCCAGAGCCAGCTGACATCCCTTCTTTGTCTCCTTGAATGCGCACCATTTAAGAACATAAGAAGAGCCCTGCTGGATCAGGCCAAAGGCCCATCTAGTTCAGCTTCCTGTATCTCACAGTGGCCCACCAGGTGCCTAAGAGCTCAGTAGATAACAAGATGCTTGCATCCTGTTACCACTCCTTTGCACCTGGCATTCTGAAGTAGCCTACTATTAATATAAGGAGGTTGCACCACCCATCATGGCCCATGATGGACTTTTCCTCCAGAAATCTGTCCAGTCCCCTTTTAAAGGCAACTAGGCCAGATGCCATCACCACCTCCTGTGGCAAGGAGTTCCATAGCTTAATTACCTGCTAGGTTAAAAAGTATTTCCTTTTTGCCCTAATGTGCTTCCCTTTACACTTGCCTACATTGAAATGCACCTGCCATTTTGCTGCCCATTCCCCCAACTTGGAGAGATCCTTCAGTTTTTCACAATCCCTTCTGGTTTTCACCATTTAGAAAAGTTTTGTGTCACCCGCAAACTTGACCACCTCACTACTTATGTTTGTTTCCAGGTCGTTTATGAACAAGTTGAAAAGCACTGGCCTCAAGACAGATCCTTGGGGCACCCGCTTTTTACCTCTCTCCATTGTGAAAATTGCCCATCTCTGTTTCCTGGTCCTCAACCAATTCTGAATCCATAAGAGGACCTGCCCTCTTATTCCCTGACTGTGAAGTTTCTTCAGCAGCCTTTGGTGGGGGACTGTGTCAAACGCCTTCTGAAAATCCAGATATATGATATCCACAGGTTCTCCCACATCCACGTGCCTGTTGACCTTTTCAAAGAATTCCAAAAGGTTTGTGAGGCAAGACTTACCCTTACAGAAGCCATGCTGACTTTCCTTCAGCAACACTTGTTCCTTTACATGTTTTAGGATTTTATCTTTAATGAGGCTTTCCACCATCTTACCCGGAACAGGCTGACTGGCCTGTAGTTTCCAGGGTCCCCCCTCCTCCCTTTTTTAAAGATTGGCATGACATTGGCTATCCTCCAATCCTCTGGCACCGTGGCTGTTTTAAGGGACAAGTTGCATACTCTAGTTAAGAGGTCGGCAACTTGATTCTTTAGTTCCTTGATAACCCTTGGGTGGATGCCATCTGGGCCTGGTGACTTATTGATATTTATCAATTTGAGCTAAAACATCTTTTTTAGTAACCATTATCTGACTTCATTCCTTAGTTAATGGCCTCTCCTGAGGCTGTTCGGGCAGCGATATCTGCCCAAAGTCTTCTGCCGTGAAGACGGACGCAAAGAATTCATTTAATTTCTCTGCAATCTCCAAGTGCCCTTTTATCTCCTCTCACCCTTCCTCACGGTCCAGCAGGCCGACCGCCTCTGGCAAATTTCCTGCTTCTAACATATTTGAAGAAGCTTTTATTGTTCCTCTTCATGTGTTCCTCAAAGTCTTCCTTGGCCTCCCATATCACCCTCTTACATGTCTTCTGCCAGAGTTTACGTTCTTTTTTATTCTCTTCATTTGGGCAAGACTTCAATTTCCGGAAGGAAGCTTCCTTGCTCTTGACAGCCTCTCTCACTTTATTTGTCAGCCATGCAGGCACCCTCCTAGACCTAGTTGAGCCCTTCTTTCTTTGTGGTATACACTTCCGCTGGGCCTCTACTACTGTTATTTTAAACAGCCTCCATGCAGCCTGGAGAGACTGGACTCTTTTTACCTCCCCTTTCAATTTCTTTCTAATCAGCCTCCTCAATTGAGGGAAATCTGCCCTTCGAAAGTCAAGAGTTTTTGTGTCAGAGCTGTTAAAGAGCAGGTGCAGGTCCAAAGAGACATAGTGGTGATCAAGGGAAAATATTTTCCCTTCCTTTTCCCAGCCCTCAGATCTGCCCCCCTCACCATGCAGGGTGTGCCCCCCCCCCCCATGCAACACAGCCCATTTTGGCATGGCTACATCCTATGGCAGGGGAAAGGATAGGATTGTCCTTTGAAGAAACCTGCAACTGAAGGCTAGCTCTAGACCAGTGGTCCTCAGGGACCGCTGTAAGTCTTTGCAGGGGAGAGGGAATAGCAGTGACGCGATAGCCAGCATCACATTGTTATCGGGGCCAAAAGGGGTTGTTTCATAAAGCTAATGATGGTCTCTGGAGAAGGGTATGTGGGGAGGCCAGCAGATGCCTGTTCTGCCCAATTCCCTGCCGGGCCTCCCCAAGGGCCCCAATGCCCACACTAGGCTAACTAGTTTCCCCTCCAGAGCAGCCTCAGAGATAGGCAAGATTGGAATCCAATTCCGTTTTGCAACTGCTTCAAGTAAATGTAAAAGTATGGCATCCTGCACAGGTGCAAGGCAACCTTAGGATTTGGGTTGCTCTTTTCTGCCTGTTTTCCTGCTCTGATATCCTGGGTGAAGGGCCATAGCTCAGTGGTAATGCTTTGCACAAAGGAACTCCCAGAGTCAATCCCAGGCCTCTTGGACTGGGAAAGGCTCTGTCTGAAACTTTGGAGTCTCACTGTTGACAATACTAAGTACTTTCATCAATATAGTTCTGGAATGATCTGGTGCCATCAAGTGGCTGAAGTATATATTACAAGCTACTTTGCATTTGCCATAAGACAAGATACGTTTCAATAAGGCAGCTAACCAAAAAATGGCCTACTCCACTGTTACTGGAAACAGGATGAGTTGATTTTTTTTTTTTTTGCACAGTGGTAGAACTGACAACATACAGCTTTTCCTTGCAAGCTTTTCCCATCATGCTTTCCTCTTTTCATTATACATCCCTTAACTCTCTTGTCTGTTCTGCCGTTCTTTTCCTCAGGTCTCTTCCATCCTTAGGTTCCTATATCTCACTCCACTGCCCTCTTCCTTCAGAAATGCTGTTTTTCCAAAGCGTTCATTTCTTGGCTTCTGGACCTCCTTCCACAAAATTTTCCAACTGCCCTTAGGACCTGTGTAAAGTTTTCATTCCAGTCAAAATTAATGATTTTTTCACAGAAGCTGGGGCGAGAGTATTTTGCTAACAGCTTCATTAGCATCATGAGCAGCAAGAGCATGCATGAACACACACACAAGAGGCACAACAGCTTAAACCCAGTCCTATCCAACTTTCCAGCGCTAATGCAGTTGCAATGCAGCCCTGCGGGAACAAACATTCCCTTCCCTTGAGGAGGCCTCCATGCCTCATTACCACAGGATGCAGCACATGTCCCACTGGCACAGCTGCATCAGCACTGGAAAGTTGGACAGGATTGGGCTCTCAGTGAATCAGTCTGAAGCTTCATAGCAAAATTTCTTATACTGAAGATTTAAAGAGAATTCTCTCTTTAAATACACAGCTTGTTGAATTGAACTGTATTCCCAGAAACTGTCTTTTTACATATGGAGGGTCTATATGAAAACCAATGCTTTTATGAGATCTTCAGCTGGGGTTGTGTTGACAACAATGGCCCAAGACAGTAGTCTCTTATGGCAAATTCTAGGCAGGTATATTTATTTCCTGCTCTTATTAGACAAATTTGGGTGCTAACCAAACAATGGGATACACCAGTAGTTCCCAAAGTCCAACCCTGTATGTCTTTATGTGGACGGGGGCGGGGGGGGGAAGGGGGTTTCCAGGATTCCACACGATTTCCAGGATTGTGCTACTGCCAGGCAGGGAAGGATTTTGTTACTTACACAATGGCTCTCCCAAGGGTCTAGGGAGTCTGTGACCGCCCTCTACAGTGCTCTCAGAGGTTTGGTATTGTTGCAAAAAGGAAAAACAAACCTTCTCTTCTGAGCAGCAGCATGATCCTGGAGATTGTGTTGCTGCCAATTTCTTGGCAATTCCCCTTAAAGGGGAATCCTTTTCTGGTTCCCCTGGTGGGTCGTGCCCCACCAGTTTGGGAACCACTGTGATACACATCTTAGTCTCTACTCAGTTGACCTAGAAACCAACAAGGAAAGAAATTCTGTTTTAGGAATACCATAAAGATCTCACACTACAGTAATTTGGCAAACAAATTTAGATTTATGTAGAATATGTGCATGGACAGGATGTACACTTACCCAGCTTCTTACCCCATATTCCAGAGACATTGGGGAAAACTCTTTTTACATTCCAAGCCCATTAAGCTGAACCTGTTAAGATCAGCAGGGGAGGCCCTCCTGTGTGTTCCATCACTTTCAGACAGTGGTGAGAGAGGCCTGGCTTCATCCCAGGCAGTTTTTTTCGGGGCCATAAAGATTCTGATTTCCGGTGTGCTTTTCATCTGCTCATGTGAATTCTATCCTGTTGTGTTTTATTGTGCTTTGAGTGTTTCTAGTGCTGCTTTTATCATTGTTTTACTACTATTATTGTATTTTATTACTGTTATTATATTGCAGGGATGGGAAATTGGCACTGTGGCAAGACTCAAGTCAAGTCTTGAGTCTCCGATCCCCCCCAAGACTCAACTTGGGCACAAGTCAGGGCTTTTGTGAAGCAGGTACACCAAGGCACGGACCAAGAGGGACTGGGCAAGACAAGAGAGGGTGGGACAGACAGCATGAAAATGAAGACAGAAGTGGCAAGCGGGAGCAGGGCCACACACAGCAGCTGAGCTAGGAGGCTTACCAGTACAACCCAATCCTCTGCAGTTCTACTCAGAAGTGATCCTATTTGTGCTGGCAATGAGGCTTCCCCCTCCCAAGTAATGGACAGCTCCTACAGCTCTCACACTACCATGACAGCCATGAGGTTGGAAAGCGATGTGTGATCCCTAGGAACTGCTTCCTGGTCTCCCTGCCTCTCTGGGCTTCTCCAGCCATTCCTATGGCCAGACTGCCCATCCTTTATCCAATGATTATCGGTTCCTTCAGAGATGGACAAGAGAAGCTGCTCTCGCCTTCCTCCTCCCGCCTCCTGCTGGATGCAAAGCATTAACCCTTCCCTGTCTCCTGGCTGGAACTGCCGGCTTCCAGATGGCCCTACAAGGTCTTTCACACTGCAAAAAAAAAAAAGTAGCCTAGGACACCCAGACTCACGGGTTTTCAGGGTCGTGTTTTTCAGGTTCATACTCAAGTCAGTGCCCGAGTTCCTTTATATGAGTGACTCAAGTCTGCATGAGTCAGCAAAAAGCACATATTGTTGTGACTTAGTCCCAAGACTTGAGTTCCATCCCTGTTATATTGGGATTGCAAGCTGTCTTACGAGTATATGGGATATAAATTTTTGAAATAATAAATAAACAAGATGCAGTACCTGTAATAAGCACGAATTTGAGTCAGGACCTGTGCTAGGCTGAAGAAGGAAGTCCCCTGCAATAAAAAGCAAGGATGTGAGGGATCGGGGCCTCAACACAAAGTTGGTCACCTTGCCAGGGCCCCAGCTCTTGATGTTGTAGCTTCATTGTTAAGTTCTCTCTGGGCTCTTGCCTCAGAAAGGGTGTGCCCTCAGACACCACACCTACTGATGTTTCCTGTGTTGAAAGTCTTTAGTTCCCAAGGATCAAAACTGTACCTGTTTCTGAAAGGAGCTGGTAGTCTTCTAGCCATGTGGTCTTGCTACAAGATGGATTCTTCGGTGACTGGTCAGAATCCCCGCCTCCCAGAAAGAGAAGCTCCTTTTCCTCATTGGAGAAAGTAGATGAAGCTGTGGGAAGGACTGAAAGCAGGGGCAAGAAAAACAGATGAACAGTTCATGGAAAGATAGAAAGTTCTGTAATTCTTACAGAACTAGATTTCTAAAACGTGGTACCAGCGCCAGCTCTACGAGCGGCAGGGCCCAGTGCAAAGCATTCCCATGGGGCCCCTCACCCTCCCTGTGGGGCCCCTACACACCAAGAAACACACTTACAGTACTGCGTGTGGCACCTTGAAGTACTTGGTGGTGACATGACATCACCGCCAACTGCTTCCAAGATGCCCATTTTATTTATTTATTTATTTATAGATTTTTACCCCGCCTTATTGTGCCCGAAGGCACCCAAGGCAGCATTACAATATATATATATAAAACAATATAACAATTCACATTAAAAACAATTAAAACAGTATTAAACAACAATACAATCAAAAATTAAGAACACAATTAAAAACGAATTTAAAAACAATTTAAAAAACAACAAGCGCCGTGGATTATAATAACCAGCCAGCCTGTCAACAGTTAAAAACTTTTTGGAATAAAAAGGTCTTCAGCCCCCGCCGAAATGTAAACAAAGAGGGAGCAGTTCTCAATTCTAAGGGGAGGGTGTTCCAGAGTTGGGGGGGCCATCACCGAAAAGGCCCTCTTCCTGGCCGCCGCCCCTCTCACTTCTCCTGGTGGCGGCACAGTCAAAAGGGCCCCCCCAGATGATCTAAGAGTACGGGTTGGATTATATGGAAGAAGGCGGTCCCTCAAATACCCCGGACCCGAGCCGTAAAGGGCTTTAAAAGTCAAAACTAGCACTTTGAATTGGGCCCGGAACAGAACCGGCAGCCAGTGTAGTCGCCGAAGCAGCGGCTCGACAGAGTCAAACCGACGTGCCCCAGCAACCACCCGAGCCGCCGCGTTCTGTACTAGTTGTAATTTCCGGACCGTCTTCAAAGGCAGCCCCACGTAGAGCGCATTGCAATAATCTAATCTAGATGTCACTAGGGCGTGGGTCACAGTGGCCAGGTCCGCACAGCTCAGATTTTGAGCCATTTGGATGCAGGGGCAGATGGGAGTGCTCAAGGTAAAGTTGTTCTGCTTGCCCCAGTGGCCTATATCCCATACAGATTCCATCTGCTGCAGCAGGCAATCTGCTCACTGCACTGGTGCGGAGCCCCCCCCCCAAAAAAAAAGCCTGGGGCCCAATGTGATGACATTGGTCACATTGGCTTAAGGAGGCCCTGTGCGGTACTGTCCCCCGTGAAGGAAAGAAGACTTCATTCCACTGATTCAGTTCTTCTGTTGGACTGGAACTAACATGCCTACCTGATTGCGCATGTGATGGTAAACCAGCAAGCTGGGCATCCCACTGGCAAAGCCCTTTATTTCCTCCATTCTGTTTCAAAGAACTCAACCACGGGAGCTGCTTTGCCAACTCCACGGCAAGGACAGCCAATGCACCCTGGCAAAGGAGGGAAACCATTGAAACAATGTCAGTGCAACCTTGGTGAGGCCTTCATCTCATTAGGGAGCATCTGCCCTCCCTTGCTCTGCCACCATACAATTGTTACAGGACTGCTTACCCATGTGAAGGCATCCAAGGGGATGCAGCGATGCAACAGGTTCCCACATCCAAAGCCTTTGTGCTGCTGATGTCTGTCATGCCAGCTTCAGAAAGAACAAAGAAAGAACACGACAAGACCATAACATTGTATCCAACCTGCACCTAGGGCTGAGGAATCAGGTTGTGTCTGGACAGCTCCAAATGTACACCTAAACTGGTGCAGAAACTAATGTTACCTGTGGCTCAACTGTCACATTAATGTGTACCTACATTTCTGCTATATGTAAGCAAGATCCTGTGGGTGGAGTGGCCTGGGGAGGGGGGTGGAGCCCAGAGGTGGCTGTTAGGCTGCATCCAAACCCCTGTCAGCGGGCTGGGCAGACCCGATTTGGGCTGCCGCGGCATGCTCAGATTTGTGTCTGCTAAACCGCAGGCGCAGATCCAAGCAGCCCATTGAGCCTACTCTGAGTTAAGGGGACAAACGTGCCCTTGCCCCGTGGAGGCTCCACCCTTCTCCCAAGCTGCGTTGGATACAGAGCAGGTTAGGACTGTGCCCTGAAATAGTGATGGAGGGCAGATTTATGCCTGGCTAGTAAAGCCAAAGGAACTCTTGATTAAACATACACCTTAAAATGTCACCCGTAAACAAGTGTTTGAAAGCACATGCATTACAGAAGAAGAACCAAAGATTCAAAAGGGTTCAGTTCTTCTGCTCTGCAATGGCAAAACAATTGCAGCTGAAAAGTGACAAAGCAGTAGGCACTCTTCTTTATGGAAAATTGTGTCAGGCACAATTCAATCAGCTTAAAATGAAAAAAAAAAAGCAAAGCAAAACTAAGAAACTTTAGTCTCCCCCCCCCCCACGGAAACTATTCTTTGAAACACCTGAAGTACACAGTTGGACCAACAAGAAGACATGAAATCAATGCCAATAGGAAATACAGAGCAGCCTTTTCAACAAGGTAAAAGCATTAATTCTTTAACATGAGATTCCTGACAATATGGAAAAGAAGCTATTCTTCCTACAGCTATATCAATAATATACTGTATATGTCTGCCTTCTATTTATGCAATGGGTCATATTACATGATGGGACCTAGTGGCGCTGCGGGTTAAACTGCTGAGCTGCTGACCAGAAGGTTGGCAGTTCAAGACCATGCGACGGAGTGAACTCCCGTCACTTGTCCCAGCTCCTGTCAACCTAGCAGTTTGAAAGCATGTAAAAATATGAGTAGATAAATAGGTACCACTTTGATGGGAAGGTAACGGTGTTCCGTGCGCCTTGTGTATACTCAAGCTGGCCACATGACCATGGAAACTTGTTCTCAGACAAATGCCAGCTCTTTGGTTTAGAGATGGGCACTGCCTCCTAGAGTCGGTCACAACTAGACAATTCGGTCATAGGGAAACCTTTACCTTTAATATTACATGATTCTCAACTTACAGCTAGAGCCCAGGTGAAGGCAGAGCATACTTAAGAAACATCTCCATTTATCCACTTAGCTGGACAGCTACTTCAGTTCTCTGACATTTGCATTCAGTCCTGACCTCCATCTGCTGAAAGGGTTTTTTTTTTTCCTGTTTCAAATGCAGAGTGAAAAACAAAACCTTGCATAGTCTCCAGTGACCTTTATCTGAACAGCACTGAAGCAGAAGCTGGTGAGCTTTGAAAAATAAGATCTGGGCTGAAAGTCTTGTTCCAAAGAAAAATGGACTTCGATCATTACTTTAATCTCACATGCTGAGTCTATAAACTATAGTACATATATTTCCTCCCAAGCAAACTAGAAGCCTGCCTAAAAGAATGCAGCCCCAAGCAAATAAGAAATTTGCTAAGGCTGCCGCCCATCAGGAAAACTGATGGCCAAAACCAGTACTGGAGACACCAGAACTTCAACAAAAATGGGCACCAAGGACAGAACTCCAAGCCATGAAACCCCTTCACCCCACCACCATTACAAGATTACAGGTGAACTCCTTGTGTAGTACTCTGTGATGGGTGGTAAACTGAAATCAGGGCTGGCCTTAAGCCAATGTGACCAACATTGTCACTTTGGGCCCCGCACTTAGGAGGGCCTCTCACCAGTGCAGTGAGCATATCGCCTGCAACTGCAGCTGGGATCCCCAGGAAGTTGAAATGGGCCTCCTGGAAGCAGTTGGCAGTGACATCATCATGTCATCACCAACCATTTCCAGGTGCAGGACTACCACTGACATGAAATGAATAATAACAATAAAAAGAAAAGAAATACAGTGAACATTCTCCGTAAGCGAAGGATTAAAATCAGGGCCCTCCTCTGCTATTGCTCCCCTGCTCTGTATTCAGTAACATACTACTCCTGCATCTGGAGGTCAAGGGTGCAATCTTAACCTGCGCTGGAACAAGCAGGCCAGCTGGCCTGTGCAGTATCCTAAACAGGTTGGGAGCAGACTGCAGTCTCCAGGGGGCAAGGGCACGTACGGATCTGCACCTGCTGCACCTGCCTGACTCGGGCCGAATCTGCCAATTCCCCATCCGCCCTCTGCATCCTTTGGCAGGGCTATTGGGCTGCCTCCTCCTTGCCCCCTTTTTAAAAAGTGGGGAAAGAGGAGGCAGTCTCTTTTGATTTTGTCTGTAAACCACTTTATGCATTCTTTTGTTATATAAATATTATTATTAAGCCAGAGAACAGGCAGTGAAAGCGTCTAAACTTCTGGTTTGGGCCGCTTGGACTGTTTTTCCCCCTTCCCTTCCCTGGGGGAGGGGTGCCCATATAAATCAATGGAGTATTTCAGGATTTTAGTACATATGGGATTTTAGCACTGTTCACCACCACCACCTCACCCCCGCCTGAGGGAAAGAGAGAAATTCTTGTTCTAACTCAGGTTTTATGTCATGTGAGAAATGTTGGGCTTTAAAAAAAAATTAAACATTTAAATCCATGTAAATCATTGAGCACAATGGTTCTATGTGCAGATGAATACTAGATTATATCCGGGAGCTGGTCTGAGTGGGCATTTTAAGTGCCCCTCTCTCTGCAGGCACCAGAGTGTTCAATCAGGACTATGTCAAAACCCTGGATACCGCAATTGATTTCTATGGGCAGCTTTCACCAGAGTTGAACAGCGCAACCTCATTCTGCATGCACAAAATCACCAGCAACGGTTTTCCGTTTCATATCGGGCTGTTATGCCTGTCTAGCCTTTTTCTTCGGGAGAGGTAGGGGCATGCATCGTTTACTTCAAACTTTCGTGGACGACAGTCCAGACGTACAGGGTTATGATCAGCAGGCAGGCGTTCAGAGGAAAAAAAGGGGGGGGGGAGAAATGGGTGAAATTAGGTTCTTTTCCTGCCTGTATCGCCTTGTATATGCGCTCGCCGAGTGAGGCTAGTCCTCGATGCGGCCGATGAACCGGCCTCTATACTAGTCTCTTTCTGCCTCTAGAGTAGGACTCCCTCCGCCCCGCCCCCGCGCTCTAGTGGGCTGCTGAGCGGGGGGGAGACTTCCTTGCCCCGCGGGGGGGGGGCTCACCTCCTCCCGGACTGAGTGGCTTCCTGGGCTGGGCGCTGGGGCTCGTGGAGCCGGATGGGGGCCACAAGCCGGGCGCAGGAGAGACCCGCAGCTCCTCCTCCTCCTCCTCCGGGGGCTTTCGCTGTGCAGGAAGAGGGAGAAATGTCAGGCCGAGGCAAAAGGGAGGAAAAGAAGGCAGGCGGACAACCTCCCCCGCCCCCCCGTCCCGTTCCAAATGCGAACGAACCTCGGAGGTTCCACAGCAAACGCCAGAACATCGTCCCTGTTCGCAGGCCCGGGGAGGCGGGGGGGGGCGTCACAGGGAGACTGACATCGAACGACGTCCGCAGACGCTCCGGAGCCACACGTGGACGGGCTGTCCGGAGGACGCAGGAAATGCGTCTCATAGACGGCGCAGCTTAAACATCAGTAACAACAACCAGAGGCTCACCAAGCAGGAAGTCCCACCACCCAAACACGGAGCAGGAAATGCTCGAAAATCGAAGCTGCTTCTCCACGAGAGTGTCTTATGCATCAAAGCAGGTTCCTGTAGGAAATCTGCTCTCGTATCTTTGAGCTCAAATTAAAAAAAGAAAGAAAGAAAAAGGAAGCGAGTGCCCCAATTTCCTTCCTCCGCGATTTGTGACAACTGGGGCTGGGGGTTCAACCTCTGGCAAATTTTCATAGCGGAACTGCTGCCGTACAAATACAGTCGTGGTCATACACCCCACCCCCGACTCCAATAAATATGAATTGAAAAGCCTGAGAAATAGACCTCAGTTACAAATACCTTTTTGCGGTTTGGAATGAACTAAGTCGATTAAAGGCGCGCGCGCGCACACCCACGCACCCACCCACGCACCCAATTTAGAATAATAAAATAAGCGAATGACTGGAGAACATCCTTGAAGGTTTCCAAATGTGGGTGCATTTAATGCAGTTAGTGTGGACTTTTCATTGACATTGTTATTGTATGGAAATAATATATCTTAACTATGTCATTTTAGAACTCTAATGACAGACTGGTGAGTGTAAGCAGTCAAGTTTTTTTTTTAAAAATTATCTTTTATTACAGTTTTATCACACCCATCTTCTAAGCTCAGGCTGCTGTACATGCTTTTCCTCTCCCCTATTTTATCTTTACAACAACATTTGTGGTAAGAGGGTAAGTTGAAAGAAAGTAAGTGACAAGTGAGAACTTAGATTTGCAAGACCTTCTAGGAAAAGAGACAAACAGACCTTCCACAGGCTCCAACAGTTCTTCCCCTTAATAGCCAGTAATTAGTATGACCTCTCCTAAGAGTTCAGCCTGACCCCACTCCTTGCAGAGTGAAATCCTGTTTAGTTCCCAGGATGGCCAGCCAGAAACCAAAACAGGGTTAAGTAAGAATGCACACATGTTGAAAAGAAGAGAATGTTTATAACAGGATAGAAATAGAAAATTAGAAACTAATGGGAGTCAGTCTTCTTTTGCCCTAAAGACCATCTAGTGCAGTGGTTCCCAGCATGGACTACGTGTACCCCCAGGGGTCACGCCAGGACATTTAGGGTAACATGAAAAAATTGTGAAAAAAGGTTCATAAATCAAGAGTATAAGACAAAACACAACGTTATGAGTGTTGGAGTGGACATTCTTCTTCATTTGACCCCAAGGAAAGCCTGTGTTCCTTTGCTTTGTTGTTTTGACAAATGGTGGGGTGTCCCTCCCTAAACAGTGTGTTGTGAACATGCTAGTGCGCCTCTTTGAAGGCTCAGCTCCCACTCTCCTCTGCGAACTTTCAAGTTCTGTCATGCCAGATTAATCAACATTAACAATTGATTGACTGATTGATTGATTGATTAAAAACTTAACTTTAAAGGATGGAAAAACTACCATACGTAGAGAAGACCCAGAAGAACTCACTCATTGAACACTGCTCCCTGAGGTGCCTGCTTATATAAGTGCGGTTATAAGCACTTATAAGCGGTGGTACCCTCCACTGCCAGATCCTCGCCTCCGCGTTGGGCGATGCAGCCCAACGTAGAGGCCCACCGAGGCTGGAGCACACCTGAGGAGACCTATAAGCAGCCCTGCGCCTTTACCCCTTCTCCTGAAGTGCCTCCAGCACTTGCCCAGTGCTGGTAGGATGCAGTGGTAGCTGTTTGGCTACTGCTGTGCCTCCTGCACCTGAGCAGCAAAGCAGTGGGCTGTACAAAGCCAGTTTTCAACCACTGATCCATATCTGATAATACACAAACCAAAAAATTAATTTAAAACTTTAAAGGATGGAAAAACTAACACATGTAGAGAAGATCTGGAAGAACTCACTGCAGGCATCTCAGTGAACAGCGTTCAATGAGTGAGATCTTCCAAATCTTCTCTAAGTATGGTAGTTTTTCCATCCCACCCTTTCCCACCCAGTTCTGCCCTTTCCACCCAGAAAACATGCACCATCGGCAGTGGTGACAGTTACTGGCCACTGTATCTGGTCTTCGACTGTAATAAAACTAAACTAAACTAAACTACTGGCCACCGGCTCCATGTGGGCGCCTCCAGGTGTTGGGGACCAGTGCTTGGTGGTAAGCTCTTTACTGCCCTCATTGGTAGGGCTTTAGAGCGCAATCCTAACCTGGAGTTAGGCCAGCAAAGTTTGGCAGGCACAAGGGACACTGTAAAGTATGTTTGGACCACTCTCAGAGTCAGAGAGGCCAGCACACAGATGTGCGCCATCCTCCCTGACTCCAAGAGTGGTCAAAATATACTTTATAGTATCCCTTGTGCCCACCAAACTTTGCTGGTCTAACTGTGCCGGCCTAACTCCAGGTTAGGATGGTGCCCTCAATCCCATTATTGGGCCATTTACAATTACAACATATAAATGTGAAATAAGAGCAACTACATTAATTATAAATTATTATTATTATTATTATTATTATTATTATTATTATTATTATTTATTAAATTTATATCCCGCCTTTATGCCCGAAGGCACTCAAGGCGGCGTTACAATAAAAAACAATAAAAACAAACTTAAACATTAAAAAACAGTTAAAAAACAGTATTAAAATACAATTAACAAAAATTTAAAAACAACAAACAAGCCCCATGGAACATAAAATTAATAAGAATAACAAGATAACACCTGTCAACAATTAAAAGCTTTTTGGAATAAAAAGGTCTTCAGCCCCCGCCGAAATGTTAGCAAAGAGGGGGCAGTTCTCAATTCGAAGGGGAGGGCAGAAGATTTAGCTGAGAGGGTTAATGCCTCCGTTTGCCCGAAGATAACACCTGAAGATCTCAAGGTCGTGAGCTCGGGACTGCCGGAAGTCTCTGCGAGCAGCAGACCTTGGAAACTGCGGCTGATTACAAGCTGAGTTTCAGCTGCCTCGTGGGAGGAGGAGTGTGCTGAAATCAGCTGCATCTCTGGTGGCAGCAGGGAAGCCTCATCAGCCAGCAGACGACAGACGGGTGGCTAAAGAAAGGAGGCTAAATCCAGAAAGAAAGATCTGTAGGAGTGTTGTTCTTGGAAGATAGAACATTCTGTAAATTGTAAAAACCTTCGGGTTTGTGAGAAAGTCTGCCTATGTAAACCGCCTTGAGTTCAATCATTAGAGAAATCTAGTGATATTAAGAAAGGCGGTATATAAATAAATGTATTATTATTATTATTATTATTATTCCAAAGTTGGGGATACAACTTTGGAATACCCTAAATACAGGCATGTCCCAGTATCCACTGATTCAGTATCCATGGTTTCAGCTATCCACTGATTCTAGTAAAGATATTGGGGACCCCTATTAAAAAGATAGGGGAACATTAAACAAACCTTTTTTTTTTACCTTGTTGCAGCAAAACCACTGATGTTCCCTTATCTTTAAAAAGGCACCCCCAGTATCCATGGTTTCAGGTATCTATGGGGATGGTCCAAAACAGAACCCAGTGGATACTGGGGCATGCCTGTATTTTTCTAATATAAAGGGTACAATTTATGGAAATGGACTGCCAAGGAGTACACAAGTGAAAAAAGGTTGGGAATCACTGCTCTAGCAGGAAAGCTTCAATTTTCATGGAAGGGCTGTGTGTAGGGAGCTGATTTAAACATCAGTCTGCAAATGAAGTGCCAGCCATGCCCAGTAGCAGTGACTGAAGGCATCTGTCAGTCTTTTCCCTTGCCACCAATAGCTCTTTCTCATATAGCTGCAAGAGAAATCAGTCTGTGTTAAGGAAGGGTGGGAGGTAAGGTTAACACATGTAGAGGAAATGGATTTGGGGGTACGTTTTTAGGTATTCGGCTATAACTTCTATAGAAATACAGATATTTCAATGCCAGTTGTTTCACTGCATTCTGCATTGAATTCTGCATTGAATTATATATAACATGATGGTATTATTTTGGCCAGTAGTGGTGTCATCCCCTCAAGTGTGTATCTTGATGCGTTCCACATACCCGGCACATCCCTAGTGATGCCACTGATGAAGTGCTATTTCTCACCACACCTTAATAATACAGGTGGCCGAGACATCACCCTGCCAATGAAGGTTCGTATAGTCAAAGCGATGGTTTTCCCAGTAGCTATGTATGGCTGTGAGAGCAGAGTGCCGAAGAATAGATGCTTTTGAATTATGGTGTTGGAGAAGACTGAGAGTCCCCTGGACTGCAAGGAGATCCAATCGGTCAATCCTCCAGGAAGTCCAGCCTGATTGCTCCCTGGAAGGACAAATCCTGAAGCTGAAGCTCAAGTACTTTGGCCACCTCATGAGAAGAGAGGACTCTTTAGAAAAGACCCTCATGCTGGGAAAGATGGCAGGCAAAAGGAGAAGAGGATGAGATGGTTAGATAGTGTCACTGAAGCGACGAACATGAAGTTGGGCGAACTCCGGAAGCTAGTGGAGGACAGGGAGGCCTGGCGTGCTGTGGTCCATGGGGTCGCGAAGAGTCGGACACGACTTAGCGACTGAACAACAACAACAACAACAACAACAACAAGCTGCTCTACCTGTAGAATAGCTAAATTTATATGCCAATAAAGGTTTGGAAATGATGAATGAATAGCTAAATTAGATGGGACAAAAATGTAGACTAACAAAGAACAACAAAAAAGCTTTAAGACAACATAAGTTTCAGTAAGTAAAATGTAAGCTTTTAGATCAGCTTAGACTGCTTAAACTGCTGCACTGTAAGTCTTTTGAACTTAAAATTAAGCTGGTCTTCGGAACAATTTAAGCTGTTTAAATACTCAAAGGACTTAACATTCAAGCCAAGTTAACGGACTCGAGAGGCTTAAAGTAGAGTCAGTCTGGCAATATTGTAGCACGGTCTCTTATAAAAATTAATTCCCATGGTTTGCAATGAACAATTGTCTCAAAGCATAGGCATCTGTGTGCACTGTTCCACCTTGGTAGTACTATCAACAAGAATATTTCTATCAACAGAACTGACTAATTGGGGGGGAAACATGAGCAGGTACAGAATTATTAGGGCTACAACCAGATTCAGGGCTCAGTCTTAAATTGTGCTGGAACTGGCAGGCCAACTGCTCAAGGTAGGGAGGCTTCTATCAACAATCAATTTTCATAAAACTGTCATGTAAGTCGTATAGAATATTGACCATCACGTTTATATTAATATTGGTTCCAAAGCCAACAAGGATTTGTCAAAAATAAACCTTGTCAGACAAATTTCATTTCTTTTTTAATTTGGTTACTAGTTTGGTGGATCATGGGAATCTTGTTTCTTTCCTTTTTGAACTTGCCACCTCCTTGCAATGACCCAGTTAGTTGAGGTCATGACCAGTTGTGTTGGCAGCTAGATCTCATTGCTGCCCATTGATGATGTCATTACCAGAGTAAACATGCAGAGTAAACATGCCCAAGCCCCATCACACTGCTAGTTTTCATGGCTTCTCCACATGCCACAGGGTGACATCCATCCAAGTGGAAAACTAATATGTAAGAAGTCCCTTCTCTCTGACATCTGGTTTTCTATGTGTTGTGGAAATATTCAATCCTGTGAATTAGTCTGCATTGTCTAGATACAGGTTTATCATTTTAGCCAACCACAATCTAAGCCAGGGGTCTCCAAAATGTTCAGCCGGAAGGTCGCATCAAATATGTGGCAGTGTTGAGGGCCGGAAAAATAAATAAATAAATTTAAGTCTTAACTTTAAATAAATAAATTAGAGATGGAACTTAGATGAATGAATGAATGAATGAATGAATGAATGAATGAATGAATGGGCTCAAAGTTCTAGGATTCCTCCCAGCTGCAATGCACACCATAGAAATATAGCACACACTTTAATGGACTCCCATTCCCCCACTCCATATGCAAATTATTTAAATATACTAGAGTAAATATCTCAGAACAAGCAGATCACAGGAAAGGGCGTGTTCTGAGGCCCAGAGCGTGTTCTGAGGGCCAAGGAGGCATCTACAACCTTCAGAAATCTGTCTAAGGTCTTCAGAAGGTCTAAAAATGTCACTTCTGGGTCTTTGGGAAAACTAGGGAATGACTATTTTCGGCCTTCAGGAGACATTTTGAGGACCAGGAGGTGCACACAAACTTCCTGGCCCTCAGAACACCCTCTGCACGCAATCAGAGCACACAGCTTGGAGGGGGCAGCCCGTGCCAGCAAGGTCAGGAAGGCCAGAGGCTCATAGGGGACCAGAGGCTTGCTGAGGGCTTAATAGAGGCTCTTTGAGGGCCACATCTGACTTGGAGACCCCTCGTCTGTGCAGTGAGCATCATGTCAAAAGTGATCTGGCATTTCTTGAATTTTAGAATTGGGCAATTGTCCAATACAGTACAGTGTAGCTGAAACATACTGCATGCATCTCAGCAATAAAAATGTCTTGTTTTTGTGCTTGCAGTTGCTAGACTTCTTTTTGAGAAGTCTGGCACTAGCAAAATCCCTTCCTCTCCCTTCAGTCCCTGGGTTATACTCCTTCATCCCAGGTATCTTTGCTTTTGACACTAATCCCATTATCTCTCAAGCTTCCATCGCTTTTATTACCGCACTTGTTTATAACAATATCCTGGCTACCAATTGAGACATAAATCTCCTTTATGCCGCTAGTGAGAGGCAATGAGAAAATCAGAATGAAAACTTGCAAGTGTTTTATCACCAATATCATGGCTTGTTCTGTGCACTTCAAGGGATTAGGGTCTGTTCTTTCATGCTCCCCCATGTGCATATGGCATGGCTCCACCAGCATGGGGCGTGGGGAGGATAGATTGTACTTTTAGTCTAGGAAGAAACTAAGAGTTACACATGTTTAACTGACTAGTTCAGTGCTGCTGCAATACATATCATAGCTTCCAGGAGTAGATCAATTCCCATGTGGGTTCTGGCATAGGCTTGCCTCATATTTTAATTTATATTTAATGCTGATGCACTTTGTTGAAACATTCTCAGCAGAGTGCAAAACCATAGAGGTACCATCTAGAACTGGAGATGAACAACTAAGGTCCATCAAGGTACAAAAGTAACTAGTCCTTGAGCTCCTACCACAAAAGCCCCATTGTTTTCTATGGGCACTTAAAAAGCGGGCAGCCCAATCTTACCTCACAGGTGTTGTTGTTAGGACAAAGGAGGGGAAGGAACTATGTACACCACCCTGAACTTCTTGGAGGAAGGGTAGTACAAAAATGTGAAAAATAAATAAGAACATAAGAACAGCCCTGCTGGATCAGACCAAAGGCCCATCTAGTCCAGCTTCCTATATCTCACAGGGGCCCACCAGGTGCCCCAGGGAGGCATGAGACAACAAGATGCTTGCATCCTGTTGCCACTCCCTTGCACCCGGTACCAGTAGCCCTCCATCTTTGTAAGGAGGTTGCACAATCCATCATTGCCTATAGCCCATGATGGACCTCCGTCCAATCCCCTCTTAAAGGCATCAAGACCAGATGCCATCACCACCTCCTGTGGCAAAGAGTTCCACAGATTAACTACCCGCTGGGTAAAAAAATACTTCCTTTTATCTGTTTTAACTCTCACAACCCTCAGTTTTAGCGGATGCCCCCTGGTTCTGGTGTTTTGAGAGAGGGAAAAGAACATCACTTTATCGACTCTGTCCCTTCCATGCATAATTTTGTATGTCTCAATCATGTCCCCCCTCAGGCGCCTTTTTTCTAGACTGAAGAGCCACAAACGCTGCAGTCTTTCTTCATAAGGGTGCTCCAGCCCCGTAATCATTTTTGTCACTCTCTTCTGCACCTTTTCCAGCTCCACTATGTCCTTTTTGAGATGCGACGACCAGAACTGGACACAATATTCCAGGTGTGGCCTTACCATCGATTTGTACAATGGCATGATAATATTGGCTGTTTTATTCTCAACCCCTTTTTTAATTACCCCAAGCATGGAATTGGCCTTCTGAATTGCTGCCGCACACTGAGTTGACACCTTCATTGAATTGTCCACCAGCACCCCAAGATCTCTCTCCTGAGCTGTCACAGACAGCTCAGAACCCATTAGCCTATAGGTGAAGTTTTGGTTTTTTGCCCCAATGTGCATCACTTTACATTTGTCTATGTTGAAACACATCTGCCATTTGGCTGCCCATTCCCCCAACTTGGAGAGATCCTTCTGGAGCTCTTCACAATCCTGTCTGGTTTTCACCACCCGGAAAAGTTTTGTGTCATCTGCAAACTTGGCCACCTCGCTGCTTATCCCTGTCTCCAGGTCATTTATGAATAACTTGAAAAGCATGGGCCCCAAGACAGATCCCTGGGGCACTCCACGTTTCACCTCTCTCCATTGTGAAAATTGCCCATTGACCCCCACTCTCTGTTTCCTGGCCCTCAACCAATTCTGGATCCATAAGAGGACCTGCCCTCTTATTCCCTGACTGTGAAGCTTCTTCAGCAGCCTTTGGTGGGGGACTGTGTCAAATGCCTTCTGAAAATCCAGGTATATGATATCCACTGGTTCACCCACATCCACATGCCTGTTGACCTTTTCGAAGAATTCCAAAAGGTTCGTGAGGCAAGACTTACCCTTACAGAAGTCATGCTGACTTTCTTTTAGCAGTACTTGTTCCTCTACGTGTTTTAGGATTTTATCTTTGATGAGGCATTCCACCATCTTACCCGGAACAGATGTTAGGCTGACCGGCCTGTAGTTTCCAGGGTTCCCCCTTCTCCCTTTTTTAAAGATTGGCATGACATTGGCTATCCTCCAATCCTCTGGCACCATGGCCGTTTGAAGGGACAAGTTGCATACTCTAGTTAAGAGGTCAGCAACTTCGTTCTTTAGTTCCTTAATAACTCTTGGGTGTATACCATCTGGGCCTGGTGACTTATTTATATGTAATTTATCAATTTGATCTAAAACATATTTATTAACCAGTATCTGCTTTAATTCCTTAGTTAGGAAGGGCTGTTCGGGCTGTGGTATCTGCCCAAGTTCTTCTGCTGTGAAGACGGACGCAAATAATTCATTTAATTTCTCTGCAATCTCCAAGTCCCCTTTTATCTCCTCTTTCCCTCCCTCATCATCCAGCGGGCCAACTGCCTCTCTGGCAGGTTTCCTGCTTCTAACATATTTGAAGAAGCTTTTATTATTCCCCTTTATGTTGCTAGCCATGCGTTCCTCAAACGCTTTCTTGGCCTCCCGTATCACCTTCTTACTTGTCTTTTGCCAGAGTTTATGTTGTTTTTTATTCTCCTCACTGGGGCAAGACTTCCATTTACGGAAAGAAGCTTCTTTGCTCTTTACAGCTTCTCTAACTTTGTCAGCCATGCAGGCACCCTCCTGGAGCTTGTCAAACCCTTTTTTCTTTGCGGTATACACTTCCGCTGGGCCTCTACTACTGTTATTTTAAACAGCCTCCATGCAGCCTGGAGGGATTGGACTCTTTTTACCTTCCCTTTCAATTTCAAATAAATAATCCTTTGCAAAATATATGGCAAGATCATTAGTTAACACTGGTCTTCCGATAATTCTTATTGCAGATTTCTGCCCCAGGAAGACTCCCATTGAAACACTCAACTGGAGCCTCTGTCATACCACCCCAACAGGAGAAGTACCCCACATAGCTAAGCAAAGGGGGGATGTGCAGTAAGCAGTTTTCCCCTCCCTTCTGGGAGATAGGATTCCCCCACCCACCCACCCACACACACCCATTTTCTAGGGCAGTGTTTCTCAAACTGTAGGTTGGGGCCAACTTGTTGGGTTGCAACCTGGTGGGTTGTAGAAAGCTGGGAGCAGCCATCTTGGAAGTTGCAGACCTTATTCTTGCTATATTCCTATTGTATTAAGAGCTTAAATTTTTAAGTGAAGGTTTTTTAAAAAAATTGTTTTTTGTTCAGTACTTTTACATCATATTTTGCCCTCATCTTGCTTTCTGTCAGGGATGTTTCACGGTTGTACAATTGCTGCAGTCCAAGAATGCCAGTTTTCTTTCCAGGTATGTCATTTTATTATGGCACAATGACAACACTTCCTGCTCGATGATGTCACTTCCAGCTATGGCATCACTTCCAGTGGGTCCTGCCACGAGTACCACTTTAAAAAGTGGGTCCTGGTCTAAAAGGTTTGAAACCTCTGTTCTAGGGACTAAGCCCATTAGTAGCCCCATCAGGTTCTTAAAAGCTTGCCTAGTACAGCTTGTGTTTCATCACCTCTTCCCTCTGCTGTCAGCACCATTGAGCTGCATTGCAAATCTGCACTAAGAGCAAAGCATTCCCTTTGCCTCTCTGTGGGGAGCAAGTGAACTCCAACCCTCCCAGGCATTAGTGGATGACAGTTTTGATAAATCAAATGTTTTATCATAAATGTGTAGGCATTAACTTTGCAAGCCCCAGAACCCAGGGAGGAGCAATGGCATTTGCAACACACCAATGCTGTGACTGGAAGTGATATTTGCCAGGCTTTAAAGGGAGAAAGATGAAAGAGTAACGTGCTGTAGAGTAACGAACAATAACAATAATCAGAACAATGCAACCAGAAATCAAGCTTCACCATATAAGCCATCAGCCAGTTTGTGTATTTCAGAGAGAGTGTATTTCAGGTCGATAAGTTATGAGAAAGTGCTTGGACTTCACTCGTCTTCCCTCTCCTTCAGGATTTTTAACTCCCATTTCATAAATTGGTGAGTACTAAAATGGAGGACTAAAATTTGGATCTCTTCCATGTGGCTGAGTAGAGTTCCTTGGGATTGTTGCTTATAAAAATCTCAGGCACTGGTTCCTTGGTACACTTAGCTATATTGGTTTATGTAACACATTTTTATACTTTCCTTCATCCAAGAGTATTGGGGCACTTTTCGCTTAGCACTCGATTTTGAAATTTGATGCAAGTTGGAGACAAAACAAAATACTTCTAAACTCATCAGCACATACTGGAGGCAGAAAGTGGCACTTGGTTGGTTAGCAGAAGATACTGGCTGTGTTTTCTGAGCCATTTATGCACCAAAAAGCACTGATATTGCAAGTTGACGCGCCAGCTTTAGAAATCGTTATGGTGTTTGAGCAGTAAACATGTTTGTCATTCTCAGGAAGCGTGATTGCTTCTGATTTTTCCATGCACACCTGAGCCCCCTTTGTCTTTCCAGGAGTGACTGTGAATAACTGGTGCACTTTTTTGTCTGATTAATGGTCCCATCATTGCCTGGATTTTAGGCTGTGCAACTGTGAGTTGCCTCCACCAGACTTGAAGGGAAACAACTAGTTTTGTTGCCATGATCCCCTGGGGCCAATGGCTGTGCAAAAAGCATTTGGGTGCATGTAATTAGAAACCCCCCTCAGAAATACTTATAATTCTTTAATTTGCCTACAGGGATCTCAACCTTCCCCTCCAAGTTAATGATCTTATTCCACCTCCCATCAAACACTCTTAATCTTTTTGCAGTGCTTTTGTCTCTGCAAGTCCTACTGGTTGTATCACAAGGTCTTGCTGCTTAATAGTGCCTTTCTTCCAATTTACACATAACTAATACAAACACTGTAGGGGAAAATATATATTTCTCCTTGTCTATTGACAGAGCAGAATAGATATTAAATTCTATAATTCTTTTCCCAGCCTCTAAGCAGCCACAACATTAATATTTAACGATGAACGATGGTGGTAATCAGGCTCGGAATCCGAGTGTCAAAATGCTTTATTGCATTTGGGCGATTGAAATGCCTTTGGGAGCCTCACTGTGAACACAGCTCTCCAGAGCTTGTTAATAAATGTTGCCTTTCCCAGTGCCCTGATAATTGCTCCCACATGTGTGATGGGAGACAGAAGGCAAGTTATTATTGCACGGATGCTGCTATGGGGAAACGTAACATGGATTGCCAATTGTGTCACCTCTTCACATCTGTGGAACTTGGTGGACTCAAAGAGTTTCAAGGGGTCAGTAGATTTGAACTTGATTCAGCACATAGGAAAATGGTGATCGCTTTGAGCCTCTGGCCAGACATCCTGCAATGGTGGATTTGGTTCAGAAAAGGGACTTAGACAAGACATGCCACAGGTAGAAAGATCTGTGATAGTAGTAATGCATGAGCATGGCCATTTCTTAGCTGGCCATCATTCATCTGCTATCATACTTGTACAGAAACATTGGGGTGCATAGAAGAAGGGATTATTTATTGAAGACTCTATATTAGGGCCAAGGGAAGCTACTACTACAACTTGATGGGTGATAGGTACAAAATGACGCTAATTTCATTGGTGTCGGGGGCATTGTATGATAAGTAGTTTACATTTTGTGAACACCCAGCAACATTTTGGTAGTAATGGCACTGGGGTAGCCATGGAGGGTGACTTTCAAAGAGCATTGCAGACACAAACCCTGACTAGGGAGTTGGGCATTAGTTATCCCTGATTAATGGAACTAGGGCCATTACATGCGTGGGCACCCTGTCTTCTAGAACCGAGATAGTAACCTTGTGATTACTGGATGCCACACCTCCCCTCTCCGTTTTCTTTACTGTGTTTGCTCACATTGCTGTGGATGTTGTTTTTGATGTGCTTACCTTTGAATATCCTTTTATGTGTAATAAAGGCTCTTTGATCCAATGTATGGGAGTGAGGTCACTAAGGTGACTACTTTTCACACATCCATGCACCTTTCAACTTCCGTGTCAGTGCAGAGCATGAGTAACTCCCTGCAGGGTTATTCTGAACACACTACTGTGATTAGTGCCTCAGCGGATTGGCTATGCTAGTATATTTCTCTAAAACTTGAGAAAAACCTTCCAATACAATTTACTGGTGACATTAGCACAAGCTCTTATTGCGGTTCGCTCATGATTTCAGAAGCTGAGCTTTCAGCTTTAAAAATGGTCAACGTCTGGTCATTTTGTTTGGATAATACGCCTGAAGCGGGCATTTTGGGTAATTCCATGCAGGGAATCTGTTCAGGGTGCAATCCTAACCTGGCTTTGCAATTGTGGTGCCCGTGCACTGCTGCACCTGTCAGCTGTGCCAATCTAGCACTGGCTTAGCTGTGCCCACACAGGGCTGTGCTGAGGGTATGCCAGAGGCAGGCGGGAGGCGTAATGGGGCGGTGCCATGGGTGGAGATGGGGTCAGAGATGGGACACAGCCGTTGGGCCGTATCCAAACCCCTGTCCCTGGGCTGGGCAAGCTCGATTCAGGCTGCTCTTGGCCATGTGGACTAGTGCCTATTCCTTTGCTGGCACAGATCTGAGCAGCCCCAAAGGGCTGGCTGTGGCTTACCCCAGTGTAAGCGGAAAATATCCCCTTGCCTCATGCTGAGTTGCTGCTGCTCCTAATGTGGTTAGGATGCAGCGCGGCTGCACTGGCCTGCCTGTTCCAGTGCAGGTTAGGATTGGGCTGTAAATTATGTTTCTCATCTTGATTTCAGTGAATTGTAAAATGCTAATTTCTTCATGGGGATCATAGAGCTCTTTTGCGATCAGGCGAAGTGAGTTGAAAGATCAGATGAAGTCTGGGTTTGTGAACTATGGCAAGAAAGCAGGCAAAGTGCCTGACTGGACTTCCAGGGGCTTACTATTCCTCAAGTGATATTCAGCTGCCTCAAGGTTCTGCTCGAGCGCTAGGCCAGCATTTATGTGTTCCTGAAAAGAGATATTGGTGATGCTCCACCTGGAGGGAATTCACTGAACAATGAATTTGGTGGAGCTGCAGGTACATCCTCCTCTGCCCCACAAAAGGTGGTTATCTCTGTCTCTTCAGAAATGACTGCAAAGAGAGCAATAGGTACTAAATATTTTTAGCACAAGAAATGGAAAAAAGGGGGGGGCCTTTGGGAGTTGGTTGCCAGGGTTGCTAAGGAACTATATTTCTGCTGAATTTGTTTGGGAAGCAGTATAGGCTTTGCAGGCAGGGGTGCTCAATGGGCACTGCAGGTTCTTGGCTTGTGCTCAAGAAAGGGAAGTGGGGCAAATGGCCAGGCAGGGAAGGGAGGATTCACTTACCAGTTTGAGGTGCACAGTGGGAATGCTTTGTGCTCTTCCAGCTCATGGATGATCAGCTGACAAAGGCAAAAGAAAAAGGAATGGAAGTTGCCAGTCCTGTGACATAGTGATTTTCTCTTTTAATCCCATGGAAAACATGCATACAAATGGACATATATACTACATGATCATACAGTATAACACAGGGTGCACATCAGCTGGTGCACAGACTCCACCCCTTCTTGACAAGTGGGTCACCACACTTGTGTTACAATATTTATAGTGTTAAAATTATGTAAATGCAAAAAAGAAAACTAAAACAGACTCCCACAAACAAACATTATCTCCCCTAGTAATGGAAATGGCATATTTTTCCAGCTAAAAGCCAAATTTGGGAGCAAAGCCTTCCCATTATGGGGCAACACAAGCAGAATCTGTTGCACCCAATATGTGGCATCTCAATTTAGTATGTGCTGAGGTAGAAGCAAAGGACTGGATAGAAGAACGGGGTGTGAGTTTCTTCCCAGGCTCAGAGCATATACTGATGAGCAATACACTGTTCAAACGCAAACAGTCCCATAGTTTAACCTTCACAGTGGACTTTTCCTTACCATGTTTTCTGCAGTTCTAGTCCTTGAAGGAGCTTCTCTTCTTTGGCGATAGAACGCTGCCTAGTGTTCTTTTTGAGACCGTGAGCCCATTCCTATTAAAAGACATTTATCCAAGCTCAACTCTTACCAGTCCGTCCTGATTATCCTTGACTAAGTTGAGGAACCAAGCAGAGTGCCCCTGAGAAATGGCAGAGGTTTAAAACAATTTGGTAGTAGTGGTAACTAACTGGCACAGCTCTGTGATGTTTTAAAAGGGATGTGGGGTGGGGTGGGGTGGAGTGGGTGTCTCCTCTGTTGAATTTGAAATGTCAATTCCTGAAGCAGTAAAAAAAAGTCTGCTGATGAGAATGTAGCGATGCAACATAGATCACCTTACAATTTACAAAAAACAAACAAACTGGAGATTGTAGTCTCTGAGAGGTGTCCAATTTGCGGTTTTTCTGAACAGTAGAGAGGAATGACTCCCTGGTGGGGGCTTTTTTAAATTACCTTCTTTCAAGTTTTTGACGGCAAGCTGAAGACATTGACCTCTTGACTCCAGCATGAGGTTAACCATTCTTTCACCCAACCATGAGTCGTCGTCGTCATCATCATCATTAATTGAATAATTTATACACTGCCTTTCCCATGACGAAGCAAATGCCCAAGGCGGCTTACTGAGCAATATATAAAAGTATAATGTAACAAACAAGTAAATATATAAAAAACCCCAAAAGCATTAAAACATTCAACATTTCACACAAACACAGAGAACGTTCAGAAACAGGGCAAAACCCAACCCAACAAATCAGATCATGGGAGGGCGGGAAACAATTGTCTAGGAGAGCAGTCAAGTTATAGCAGTATTCCAGAGAGACAGAGGGAAGACATCCAACCATCATTCAAATGCCTGACCCAATAGATATGTTTTGAGCCCTCTCCAAAAAGCCATGAGGGTGTAATTTTTCATTGCTCTGGGAATTCCATATTTGTGGTGCTGCTACAGAAAAGGCTCGCCCTTGAGCTGCCTTCCCTTTAATTTGGGACAGAGGGGGCACTTGAAGGAGAGCCCCTTTAGATTATCTAAGAAAGTGGACTGGAATGTATGGGAGAAGGTGGTCTTTTAGGTAGCTCAGACCTAAGTTGTGAAGGGCCTTAAATTGAAACAGGAAACAAATGGGCAGCCAGTGTAACTGCTGTTGCAATGGTCCAACTGAATCAAACTGTCTAGCCTCCGTAACCACTTGGGTTGCTGCATTTTGCACTAATTGCAGCTTCCGAACTGTCCCTGAGAGTAGCCCAACATACAGCAAGTTACAGTACCCCAGTCTTGAAGTTACTAATGCATAGTAACTGGCACACCAGTTGGTCAAATGCACTCCTAGCCACCAGGGCTACCTGGCTCTCCAGAGAGAGCTGGGAATCCCAGAGCACTCTCAGGCTGCATACCCGTTCTTACAGGGGGAGTGCTCGAGTAGGAAGATGACTCGGTACCTACATCAAGGATTTCCTGACTAGGAAGACTTCTGTCTTTTCTGCAGCCTCAGCCTATTGGCTTTCATCCATATCCCTACTCCCTCCAGGCACCTCCAGGCCCCAGGACCTCAACAGCCTCTTGGGCTCAAGATGGCAAAGAGAGATAGAGTTGTGCGACATCCTATTCCAAATCTCCCCCTGTGGTTCCCCCATTGAAGAACATGGGGGATGGAACTCTGCAGCACCCACACTGTAGCTCCAGCTTGGCCAGCTGATCCAGAAGACTATTATGGTTGATGGTATCAAAGGCTGCTGAGAGGTCTTGTCATCACTGCCATGAAATAGGGGCTGAATTGGGCCTTAGCCTGATTACAACCAAATTAATCATGAGTTTTCCTCCATTGTTGTTCCAAGCGTCTGCAAAGTTGTTGCCCACAGCTCCTTGGTAAACCATGGAGCTGTCCTGGCTTGGCGACAAAGCCAAGGCCATTCAGGAGAGATCTGATCCAGTGCTCTAGCTGCCTTCCCTTACTAGAGGGTGGTCAAAGCATCAGATGAATTGCCAGGAAAATTTCCCAGCACCTTTAGGTAACCATCTGGATCCATCAGTCTCTGTGGGCGCACCATAGATCCCCTTGCCTTGCAAGGGTAATACAAAGTTGCCAGCCTAAAGCTCACCAGATAACGAACTGTCCATGACAAAGGAGTGATCTTCACCATAGCCAGACCACTGTCCCTATGCTCACACTAGGTCCAACGTGTGTCCTGCCATGTGTGTTGGCACTGAGTTCCATTGAGAAAGGCCAATAGTTTTTCATGGTAGTCATGAAGTCCTGAGCGGCTGCCATCTCAGGGGCATCAGCATGGACATTGAAGTCCCCCAGCACTAACAAGCCTGGGGAATCCAATGCTGCAGTCAAGATCATCTTGGTCAGCTCAAGCAGGGAGACTGAGGGGCGCAAGGTGAAAGGTATACCAACGGAATATCTAACCTGTCTTGCTCCTGTAACTTTACATGAAGATACTCAAACCCAGCTGACACAGATAAATACTCCTATTAAAGAAACCCCCGGCCTGGCTACTGCAGGATCTGTGTTCACACCAGAGGTTTGTATGGCTATTAACAGAGAGAAGGTGTGACATGCTGGAGTCTTTACCACTGGGTTGCAATCTAAAATTGTGTGAAAGATCAAGACTGCCATCTACAGGAAAGAATCATGCAACACACAAACTCTGTTCAGCATTGAGAGGCTCCCATCGCTCAACAAGTAACATGTCAGATACAGAATCTACCCAACAAACCAACAGAACACAAGACTAAACAACACAATACAGAACAACAACAACAAAAAGAAAACTATGGAAATCTGCCTCTGAACTGACATTTCACACAATCCTGGTTAGAAGATTTTTCAATCAGTGTTGTTCTCTCGCAGTCAAACTTATTGCATATCTTTTCTAACGTCGTTGTGGTCCTGACATGTATTCTAGCTGACTTCTGCTCAGGAGTCATATACCATGAGCATCATCTCTGATGAGATCGTTTCCTTGGGGGAGGTGAGAGATGAGGGGTGCATGAGATGGGGGCTACGACATGCTGCCTAGGAGCACTTGCTGGAAGATGTGGCCCCACCTCTGAAGTAAATGAAGACAGCTAATTGAAGACTGCATTTTTTTGTTATTCATTTGTTGCTCTGTTCCTCTTTAATCATTTGATGTGCCAAACCACAATATTGTTGCAATGGCTTGCCCCTATAGCTTAAAGTTTTCAGCAATCAAAATTTCTAGGCACAAATTAACCTTTAATCTCCAGCAGGCAATCATCATATTCATTGCTGTATGTAGCACACTAGGTGGCTTGAGAGTCTCCCTCTCATCAGATATGGAAATATAAAAGGTGAGGATCTGTGCAAGTGTGGGGAGAGCCTATCCAACTAATTGCAAATTTTCTAGTTCTGTTCTGCTTTTGCAACTTGCAAGCCTAACCTTTCTATTGAAGCAAACGCTTTTCCCTGTCTGGGCCTTGGTTTCTGCATTTAATTCATGTCGTTGCTCATCTCTTCCTTGCCAGCATCATAATAATTAGCCAAAGCAGCATCTAAAACAATTGTTTCAGCTCGACTGGGCAATTAGGTCATGCGGCAATAAAGCACCACTCCTTCACATCAGCCTTCTTCCCAGGTCTACTAGCCACTGTAGTGATCATAATGTCTTCTAATACAGGAGCAGGCAGCTAGAACAGTTTCAAGATTCTGGAGACTTTTGGCCATGTCCTTTGCAGTTTTCCAGAACTGATGAAGCCATGCCAACAGGACGTGCACTGCATCCTGCAGTGGAGGGGCAGTCACGGAGGCCTCCTCAGGTTTGCTCTCTTATTTTGGGGTTGCGTTGTGGCTGCATCAGCACTGGAAAGTTGGATAGGACTGGGTCTTCAGGCTACAATCCTGTCTACATGTTTCTGGGAGTAAGCTCCATTGAACACAATGGAACTTACTTCTGAGTAGATGTGCCTATGATTGCGCTGTTAGGGCCCAATCCTATACAACTTTCCAGGGCTGATGTAGCCACAATGCTATCCTGGGATAAGGGAACAAATGTTCCTTGAGGTAGGGTTACCAGATACAAACTGGGACAGAGGGCCTACACCTTTAACCATTGTATAGAAGAGCAAATTTGGACAGGTGCAGCTTTTGAAACCCTTCCATGATGAGCTTCTAATACAGGAGCAGGGTTGTATGACCCAGTTTGTATCTGGTAACCCTACTTGAGGAGACCTCTGCAACTGCCCCCCCCCACTACAGGATGCAGAGCATGCCCCATTGGTATGGCTGCAGCAACACTAGAAATGTGGTAGGATTGGGCCCTAAGTTTGGAGAGGAAAGGAGAACAAAGCACAAAGTTGAAGAAGACAGAGCTAGAAGCAGCACATGCAAGCACATGGTTTGCCAAATTCTGACTTTGTGCACAGGCTCTATAAATGAGCAGATCTCCTCAGGCCAGGCCACCTTGGCTGGGCCAGGGGGAATCTGTGTAATTGTTTAGTGCCCTGCTGAAAGCATGATTTGTACCCCATAGGATTTTTCTTAAAAATCAGGGCCCATTCGGAGAATGTGAGCTTGTTTTATGAGTAGGCACACTGGTGACTTCAAAGGCAGAACTGTGCCAGGCTACAGCCATCTGACCTATTTCCTCTAGCTCAGGCTGGAGTTTTCATACCATAATAATCCATGTAATAACCTGAAAGTAAACAGAATCCAAATTAGCCATTATTTTAAAGAGCAGAACAGGATGTTTAACAGGAGTTGTAAATTCAAGATGAATTTACCTTTCAAGGACACAGCAGTGACTCCTGCTGTACCCTAAACAGCAACTGTATAGCTTCATATCTTCTGTTTTCATAAATTGGCGTGTGCAATCCACCTCCACACTGCTCATCTTTTGTATGAGCAGGAACAGAGCATATTAGATTCAGAAGTGCTATTTAGCAGACACAGAGCCAAGGACGCCACAGTACCCGAATTGGGGCTGCGCAGCCTGGGGAAAAGAGCTTGTGGCCTAATCCCATCTCCACCCCCCTCCCTGGGCTGGCACCAGTGGTGTCATTCAAATGATTTAGGAACAGGAACTCACTTTTGATTGGCACTTGTCGGGAACCCAGAACCAGCCACGGAGCCCGTTAGGATCCGGAACGCCCGTTTTGGTCCATTCCCCCTGAATAACATCACTGCCTTCGCCCCCCTGGAATCCGGAGTCGTTCCCTTTAACCCTCTGAGTGCCGGCCAACCAAGAAGAAAAGCTCTTTGCAGAGGAATTGGGAGGGGGGAGGAGGGAGAGTGAAGTGGGCGGAGTCAGCCCTAATTTTAACTAGTGGAACTGAGTTCCCCCGCGTTCCCCCTGCATGACATCACTGGCTGGCACACCTCCCAGGCCGGCATGCCACCCGGCCCTCCCACAGTCCATCCAGAAACGCCCTCCCGCCCTCCCTGTTGCTACCCAGAAACACTCTTGTACCAGCCAAACTTGGTGTGATGCCAGCTTTGGCCAGTGTTGCAGGGCCAACACTGCTGCCAGCATCGGCCCTGTGGATGCAGCGTTGGCGAGGGCATCCAGGATGGCGCTCTTGCACCAGGCGCTTCTTGGATTGCACCCTTAGTGAACTTCTCTCTGTCTGTCTGTCTGTCTGTCTGTCTGTCTGTCTCTCTCTCTCTCTGTGTGTGTGTGTGTGTGTGTGTGAAATTCTAATATGATTATGTTGTATCACGCATTGATTCAGCTGAATTTGTTAACCTAGCTCAGTATGAGGTGGGGCTCTAACCAGGGCCAGCTTTAAGCCAATGTGACCAATGTCGTCACATCGGGCCCCGCACTAGCAGGGTGAGCATATTGCCTGTGGCTGCAGCTAGGATCTCTATGGGCTGTAAGTCAGTGGGGCGAGCAGAGCAGCTTTACCTTGGTCTCTCCCACCTGCCTCTGCCTCTGAACAGCCCCAAGTGGGCCACCTGGAAGCAGTTGGCGGTGATGTTATGATATCACCACCAACTACTTCCACATGCAATGCTTTGCGCGTGGCACAAACAGCACTCTTCTTGGTGAGTGGGGGCCCCACAGTAATGCCCCACATTGGGCCCCACTGCTGCTAGAGCCGGCCCTGGCTCTCACACTCTGGGGGAGCTCACTATGACATGCATTTTGAGCTTGGTCTCTCCTATATCAATCCACTGTTTATTCTTCCTGTGGAAGCTTTACAGATGAAGGCTGCCAAAAAAAGAGATTGAGGATTTCATATATTCCTTTTTAATGAATCTCCTTGTTCTTGGGTGATTTTTGGACGGAAATCCAGGTTTGTTATTTTCTTTTACCCTTGTGAATGAATTCTCTTGACCTTTTTCTGCATTACATAGCAGAGTATTTCTACAGAACAGACTCTAGGTCACATAAACGTGTGTATGCACACTCACCTGTGGTCTCTGTGATAAACATCAAATCAAATACTCAGGCAATCAACCAGAGAGAAGCAGTGTCTCAAGTTCTCAGCTTTTGCAGCAAGTGCAGCAAGCGTTTCCATGGTAACTTCAGTCTCACTGTATGAATCTGGTCTGGGAACACGAACATGTTCATTTTCATCAAAATGTCAGGTTTCCCACAAATACGTGCTGTAGTCTTCACCCATCTCTGCTGGTACATTCCCACACATTTGGGAACTAGGCACCCAAGGGGACATTAGCTGTACTGTACAGGAATGCCGTCACAAACACAATTTGAGTTGGTGAGTGAAGTTTTATTGATTCAATTTGCAAATCGGGTGCGTCTCCAAACATACCGCCCGAAAAGCAGGCAGGCTGGAGAGACCACACCCGTGTTACAATGCTCAGCACTTTTATTTCTCTTGGTTCCCTCCCCAGCCCTCTCAACGCAATAGTCCCCCTTAGCTACACGAAACAGCTAATTTGAAAATGCCTAAACAGAATACTTAACAGGTTTACTCCTCTTCACCCTCCTCCCTTATCCTTAGCATGTTGCATTCTCTATTTACAAAGAGTCAACGCTTTCTTATCTCTCTCTCTCTGAAAGGGGCCCTTTTTGGGTTTGTAGCAGCCTTGAATGTTACACAGTGTGCCTTTTCTCTTGGCTGGTTTCTGTGTCAAAGTTTCCTCCCCCTCCCTTTTTCTGGGCCTCTTTTGTTTTTATTTAGTTAGCATCTTGTTAATAAATATGTACATCCATCTTTTGTCCCCAGCCACCTTCTCCAAATTACAGGCTTTATATTTTTAGCTTCTGTGCCCAAATCACGGATTTATAATTCATATTCCACAGTACAAAGCAGTTCCTAATGAAAAATTATGAGTTCCTAATGGTGGGACGTGGTGGCGCAGCAGGTTAAACCGCTGCTGCTGGGCTTCCGACCGGAAGGTTGGGAGTTCAAGACTGCACAACAAAGTGAGCTCCCGTTGCTTGTCCCAGCTCCTGCCAACCTAGCAGTTCGAAAGCACCTAAATGCAAGTAGATAAATAGGGACCACTTCGGTTGGGAGGTAATGACATTCCGTGAGCTACGGCGTATAGTCATGCCGGCCACATGACCACGGAAACTTGTCCTCGGACAAAACGCTGGCTCTACAGGCTTTGAAACGGAGATGAGCACCGCCCCTTACAGTTGGTCACGACTAGACCATTCGGTCGTGGGGAAACCTTTACCTTTTAATGGTGTGATAAAGTGGTCCTATAAACCACTATTGTGACAATTGTGGCCCCAGGAGAAAGGTTCTGTAATGGACTTGTCAAGCCACGAAAATCTAAACTCGTCACCTGGTAGCCTTTGAAAAGTGGCGCCACCTTGACAGAATCTAGATAAATGCAAGCAAAAGGTGGTCTCTGTTCTAGTAGATGAAATCGCTATTAATTCATTGTGTTTATCATATATTTGTTCTGTTTTCCTTTTTTTTATAGCACACAGCATGGTGATTGAATTGCACAATAATAAGAGTAGCAGCCAGGAAAGTCACAGGTGACAGAGAGAGCAAACACCTCACCATTGTGTGAGCCTCATTGCAACATACTTGCGTAGGATGGAAACTGCGGCAAAGACAAAAGGTTTGCTCCCTCTACTGAATCAGTGTTCCAGTGCCATCAATGTTGTTTGCATTTCTTCCCTCCCTCAAAATCAATTAAAAGTTAAGTTAAAACTTAAAATTCAAACTCGATTATAGTTAGATATGAGATATGACCTACCCTCTTTGCATGGATGTTTAATTTGTTAGTGTGCAATCCTAACCTGGAGTTAGGCTGACACAGTTAGGCCTGCAAAGTTTGGCTGTCACATGGGACACCGTAAAGCACTTTTGGACCACTCTCAGAGTCAGGGAGGACAGCGCACATATGTGTGCTGGCCTCCCTGACTCCAAGTGTGGTCCAAACATACTTTACAGTGTCCTTTGTGCCAGAAAACTGTCTGATTTAGGTCATATGTGGAGGGCCTAGTGGTTTTCCCTACTGTTTTAATTTTAAGCCTGAACTTTGCAATAAGAAGCTCATGATCTGAGCCACAATCAGCTCCAGATCTTGTTTTTACTGCCTGTATAGAATGTCTCCACCTTTGGCTACAAAGAATGCAATCAATCTGACTTTGGTGTAGACCATCTGGTGAAGTCCATGTGTACAGTCACCGTTTGTGTTGTTGGAAAAGGGTGTTTGCTATGACTGTGTTCTCCTGACAAAACTCTTATCAGTCTTTGCCCTGCTTCATTTTGTACTCCAAGACCAAACTTGCCTGTTATTCCTATTACCTCTTGACCGCCTACTTGACTGTTAACTACTGATAGGGAATGCCATATTATAAGGCAAACTAATCTAGATAATTTAAAGTGGTCTTGCCTTGCCTTTACATGTCTGAATGTGTACATGTACATGAGAATAGGAGCCTGATGATTTGGCCAGCTCTGCCAGCACTGGGTGTTGGCACCCAACTAGTGGTGTCGGCGGGAAGGCCTGCACTGTCCCATGGGTGACGCATCCATCTGCTGGCAAGTAGGAACCCAACTAGTGGTGTCGGCGGGAAGGCCTGCACTGTCCCATGGGTGACGCATCCATCTGCTGGCAAGTAGGTCTTGACGCAGAGCTGTAGAAAAGCAGAGAGGGTGGCAGGAGTGTGTTCTGAAGGTGGAGTGGATTGTGTCTGGGGGGGAGAGGGCGGAGCTGGTACAGATCTGAGTAGCCCCATTGAGCAGGTCAGGGTGACCAAATATTCCCTTACCCCGAGGAGACCTCCTACCTGCTGTAATCCAACGCTGAATACATTGTGAGCCCGGCAGTCCCACTGCACAATGCACAGCATTGTGTCTGGTCATTGATTCACACTAACACCAAGGTCATACTTGTTCCTTCCCCCCCCCAAAAAAAAGAATGTTGCCATTGACACCTCCTGCAAAGGGCAACCTTTGTTTCTATGAATTGTCTCCAACCACCACAATCCTCTCTGATACAAATTAACATGTAATAAAATTTGAGGAGGAGTCATACCTTGCTTTTGTGTTAACAGCTTGAGTTTTCAAGTGAGCGTTTTTTTTTAATGCTTTTAGTTCAGTGCCTTTACATATTACTTTGTCCTAATCTTGCTTTCTGTTAGAGATGTTTCATGGTTGTGCAATTGCTGCAGTCCAAGAATGCAAATTTGCATATCAGGAGTATCATTTTATTATGTTACAATGACAGCTCTTTCTGCCTGATAATGTCACTTCCTGCCACAACATCACTTCCAGGTTAATGACATCACTTCTGGTGAGTTCTGAGATGAATGCCATTCTAAAAAGTGGGTCCTGGTCTAAGAAGTTTGAATACCAACGCTGTAGGGATTCTTTATGGGACTGATTTCTATTTCTTAAATACTGGACCTTTTTCTAGTGTTTTGTATTTAGTGAGCTCATTTACAGTTTAACAGGAGGAGAAAGGAAATAGCAGCATAAGTTGCAGGATTCCCATAGGAAAACCATGGGCATATTCTCTTGTATGTGACATACGACCTAGCGCAGTGGCGTAACTAAGGCATCTGCTACCTGGGGCAAAGGAGATTTTTGTCGCCCCCACCATGATGAAATCAAATTTAATTTGTTAAGTAAATAAATAAATAAATAAATAAATAAAAAGTTTTCTGGTTAATTGGCCATAACTTTTGAAAGAATAGATATTCCAACGTGGTTTGTTTCATAGCATTCAGTATAAAATTACCTAACATAATGGTATCATTCATACATATCAAGGTTTTCACAATTTTGGCCACTAGCTTCAAGCTCAGTTTGTTGCCTCCTTAAAGCTTGTTGCCCAGTGCAATTGTTGCTCCCTGCACCCCCTTAGCTATGCCACTGACCCAGCATATGTTGCTTTATAGATACATTAGGCATAGGTTAACCTCAGATGTCAGGAAAAGGCAGGCTGAACCTGGAACAAACATTTTGGATCCTGGAGTAGTACAATGCAGACAAAAGTCTGAGTATTTTCTCTTCCCACATCTGAAAATTTTGTGTCTCATTTAAATCCTAAATTTAAATCCTGAATTTAAAAGGCCCCAGCAATAATTTTCATCCGTTATCTAAAAGATAGGAACATAGTTGTAGGAACGTAGTTCTGGGGAGGATAGCCCAAACCTAGGTGCTAAGAAGGCCCAATCCTTGGTCACCAGCCATGTAACCTTTTTAGGTAGGCTTCCTGGATGACCTGAAAGAATCGCTGGATTGTATGGAAGCAGCTGGTCTTTGAGATACCTGGAAACCAACATGCCCTTATAGGTTAAAATAAGCACTTTGAATTGATCCCAGAAATACATGGAGAGCCAGTAAAGCTGTTTTCAAATTGGGTTTATACTGTATTTTCTTAAATACTTTTGCCCAGAAGCAGTATTTTGAACCAACTGAAATTTCCATGCGGTTTTCAGCCAATCATGTAGAACACACTGCGAGCGTCAAGTCTAGATGTTATCAGAGTGTGGATAACCATGGCCAGGCTCTCCAGGAGGTGGGATGAAGGATGCATTTTGTGCATCAACCTAATCTGGTGAAAAGCACAAAGAACTACAGATGACACTGGCATCCAACAGCACTTCCAAATTGTGGATTGGTTACTTATGGTATGGAATTGGAATGGCAATTCCATTCCATAATAAGTTGAACCCCAAATCCTTGGTCACTGTTGCTTGACACATAGCTTTGTTGTCTAACAAACATATATACGTTATTCCCTTGTGGAAATGCTCCTTATAGCATTTATCGACTTTTCCCATGAGTTTTTAAAAATGTAGGAACCATATTCACCATAATGTTTAGAAACACAGCACAAAACCTAACTATAAAAGGAAGCATGTAATGCACTTGCCTTGAAAGTGTGGGGATGCGCTAGCCATCAGGCCGTGCGTCTTACATGAAGGAGGGTGTCTCTTTCTCAGCTGTGCTCTGTCCTCCAAGGGTCCTCCAACTTCCCCTAAAGCAGTTTTATGGAGAGTTTGTCTAGAAAAAACTGCACTGAAGGGTGAAGCAGCCCAAAATGCTGCTCAGTGATGGCTTGGGTCTGTTGCCCAACTCTAAAAAAATGCCCTCACTGCACTCCTTGCATGCTGCCTGAAACCTGGAAGTGCAGGTTTCTTGCAGGTAGTGCATGCACAGCAGAAGCTGCTATATGCTCACTCCAGCATGAAGCAGATCCTTCTTCAATTGACAGAAGGGTGGTTGGAGGGAAGTGGTGGCGGCAGACTCAGGGTGAAAGGCAGCCTGGGTCCATTGCCCCTTGGACTCCTCAGGACCTGCCACTTGTTATTACTGTTCAGTTACCCATTCCCTTCACCAACCAAGAGCTGCTGGGCCAGCTGCACCCAGGGCAGGTATCCCCACTTCCCTCTTTTGTCCTGTCTTTCCCAACTTCCTTCCACCCCTTTCTTTGATCCACTACTCAAGTGCCAGCTGAGCCGTCTTCCAAGACACCTTCACCTGGGAAAGCCATCATGGTTCCGGTGCCTCACCTCCCTCCCTGAACTAGCTGCAGCTGGGTTTGCTTATCATGCCCACTTTTCTCTTTTACCACCTTAGAATTAGGATATTTATTTTTATTAATTTTTTCACATTTTTATACCACCCTTCCTTCAAGGAACTCAGGGTAATATTCATAGTTCCTTCCCCCCCTTTTGTCCTCACAACCTATATGCCTATATCTATATCTATATCTGCCTATATACTATATAAAGTGCTTATGTCTTTAACCATTGTATAGAAGAGGGAATTTGGGCAGGTGCAGCTTTTAAAACTCTTCCATGATGGGCTGCACCTGTGAGATAGGGTGAGGCCGAGAAATAGTGACTGTCCCAAAGTTACCCAGGAAGCTTTGTGGGCAAGCAGGAATTTGAACCTGGATCTGGTTCCAATTCCGAACCACCATCCTGGCTCTCTGTGTCTTGGCAAACCACCCCACAATAGTCCCTGCAAGTCTCAGCCCAGTAACAATGGCCTTTGGCACACCTGACCGTTGGCACACACCTTTGGCACACCTCCACAACCACATAACAGTGGGCCCTCAGTGTCTGCAAGGGATCCGTGCAAGCCCCCCCCCCCCGCCCACAGATCAATTTTTATGAATAATGAAATGCACTGAAAGGCCTCATAGATAGTGTTACCAGATACAAACTGGGGCAGAGTGCCTATACCTTTTAACCATTGTATAGAAGAGGGAATTTGGGCAGGTGCAGCTTTTGAAACCCTTCCATGATGAGCTCCACCTGCCCAAATTCCCTCTTCTATACAGTGGTTAAAGGTATAGGCACCCTGTCCCAATTTGTATCTGGTAACCCTACTCATATAATAGGACATCCTGGATGCACCTTCCAGTTGTCTGGGAGGTGTTCTGAGGCTCAAGAGGCCACATGCAGCCTCCACAGAAAGCCTCTTGGACAAGTCCAGACGGCACTTCTGGTTTTTGCCTGAAGCTTCGGCACTTCTGGTTTTTGCCTGAAGCTTCGGGGAGCTCCCAGAGCTTCGACGAGGCCTTCTTAGGCTTCGGGAGGCCACGCATGGCTCCCCAGCTCCTCAGAACACACCCCAGGTGCGACTGGAAGGCGCTTCCAGTCATGGAGGCCCTCCAGATGCACTCTTGGCACCTACTGTATGTTGAGTCAAATTTGAGGATAAGGAGGGCCGAATGTATCTTCTGTGAGGTACACAATCAGCATTTCTACATTTTCCTCTCCTTTTTGATTCTCTCTCCCTTGGTTGTATATTTATCTCCACAATATCTTGTTTTACCTCTATCTTTGTTGTCCGTCCCCCTACATTACACGTTAAATCAACTGAGCTGTGCCATGGACCACTGCAGCAGATCTTTGTCCATCTATTTCAGTTTATTAGCCTTCATCCAGCCTACACCAATCCCAGCCTCCAAAAAGTAGCTTGGAGCAGGCAAGGCTGGGAAAGGAAATGCTTTTTCATTGCACTCTTTTCCCAATCAAAATGCAACTTTGCCCCTTCTTAAGCTGCTAAGAGCCTCAATCGGGAAAATAAGATTAGTGCAAGTCTGCAGTATCTCCCTCCCCCTCCAATAGGGCTAACAGAGAGGGTGGAGTGGCAACTGAGATTGGTGAATCTTTAACATGCCTCCCATGCTACTGACCAAGCAACTTCACTGTCTTCTCCACGACGGCTTTAATTCCCCCCCCTTCCCTGTACACTTAGCCAGGACTCCATGGTGATCTGCAGGGGCAAGAAATCAAATTAAGCCAGAAGGTTTTCACACTTTTATTGTAAAGCTTTGGGAGGGCTAATTACAGGGGAGTTTGTCATCTGACAGCTCAGCAAACAAACAGAACAGAAGGGAACGGAAAAGGGTTCACAAGGTGTCATGCTCACGGCTCCAAACAGAAAGGATTACAAGGGAATCAATTGTGCTCACGGTGCCTGGGAGAATGAAGCCCCAAGCCCAAAGCCTTCCCAGTGCAAGGGAAATGCATCACATTGAGAGCAATACAACCTTAGCGAGAGAGAGAGAGAGAGAGAGAGAGAGAGAGAGAGAGAGAGAGAGAGGCAGTGCCTAGACACAGGTCACCATCCGAAAAATAGTTGGGTACTCTTTGCTCTGCCATAGGATTTCTCCTCTTAGAAAAAAGCTACACCTGCATGTACATAAAACTGTACAAAAAACAAGGCATCACAAGCAAGGAACTGAAATCTTGTATAAATAGAACCAACACGAAGAGCTACAAAGGGGTCACTTAGCTCTGTCCTGCGCAGCTGGCCTGTGCCCGGCCTCCCACCTTTGGTTTTGCCCCTGGCTTGTCCTAGTGCCAATCAATCACCCCAACGCCCTTCAATGTGCTTGTCAAGGCCAGGACCCTTGGAGCACCCTTCTTCTTCCTCCCCATCCCCCAAGCCCACCCCCACCCCTGTGCACATAGGATCTCTTACTCTGGCTTTGAATTGTGCAAAATGAGCTTCCCCTGGGGCTACCTCAGCCTCCCTGTCTCCGTGGCATCTCCTCATCCTGTGGAAACATGAATTTGTATCACCAAGGACCAATTACAATGGCACCATCCTCTTTAGTAACCATCCCCTGTAGCATCTTCACTGGCCCCACACAGCCAGCAATCTTTCCTCTTGGCTTTCCAGTGAGGGGGTCAGGCACTAGACAGCCTCTTTCTCTTTCCTCCCTTCCTCAGGAACTGGTCCCCTGTATCCTACACCCCATGGGAGTGAGGCTAAACCAAGAGAAAAGACACTGAAGGCTTCTTCTGCAATACAGTACCACAAAGCTATCAGATATTATCCAGTAGATTGCACATTGGCTTAACCCAACAACCTCATCCACCCTCAGATCATTGGCCTTGGTCTAGCTAGCAGGGGAATAAACAATCCTAACCTGCCTGAGCTTTGCCTTGCCCCCATGGGGCCTGTAGCAAGAGTACAGGAGCAGCTTTGGGATGAGGTCAACCGTACAGCATCCATCAGCAAGAAATAGGCTTGGGCAAGCCCTGCCTCCTTGCCTGGGGATAAGACTCAACTCAAGGTCAGGCCTATTTATTTTAATGTCATTAAAATGATATTAAAAGTAAATAAAATAGTCAAGGGCTATTTTATTAAAAACGAAGAGTAGCAATCTGACCTGGGAATCACAGGTATTTCCCTGTCAGCAAGCTCACCTTCCACTTATGCCTTCCATAGCAGGAAAGTATAATAGAGAAGAGGCTGGGAGGAGGGTCCTGCCCCCTCTTCACCTTAGAGTGGCACCTGAAAATTTTTAGATAGGACAGTATATGGCTAGGGATAGGGTGGCTAGTGTTATTTTCCTCTCTTGGCAGGCTGATGAAGCCTGCATCTTAATCTAGCAGTCTTAGTAGCGGCTACCAACTGAGTGGTTATGGAGAGAAGCAGACATTTCAGAATTTCTTCTGGGCCACACAGGTCATTATTGGGCAGCTCAGAATCTTTTAGAACAGTGGTTCCCAAACTTTTTAGTACTGGGACCCACATTTTGAAACACCCTGTCAGGTCCATGTTTTTATACTAAAAACAAAGGTTCACTTTACCAGCCACTGAAGCCTCTGTTTTTATCCTTTTTACTGGGGTGGAGTGGGAGGAGCCACCTTCTAGTGGAGTGGGAGGAGCCACCTTCAAGTGCATTTGTTGAGCTCCAGGACTGTTCTGGTAGCCTTGTGTTCCCCTTCACAGTGAACCAAGGCATATTTATCTACTCAAGAGTAAACAAACACGTGCTACTCTTTTTTCAGTTTCCATAGGACTCAATACATTTTTGTCAGCTATCAGCTTGTTAGTTTTGCAACCCACCAAAAACTGGGTCACGACCCACTGAAAAAATTGGGAACCACTGTTCTAGAATGTATGGGAAGTACAATGTCCTCTCCCCCATTCTGGCAATTGCTGCTGAATCAGCCCACAGCCTCAGAGAGTGAGGGAACAGAAATGTCCTTTGTTCTTATGTGCACCATAAGGCACCAGGGGTGTCAAACTGGGACTCTGATACTTGAGAAACACTTTGAGCCACTATGGTTGCAATTCTGCACCACCCTGACAAATGTTACGGTGGCTTCTAGCTCTGCAGGTATTAAGCAACACAAAAGGCTCTCATCTGATCCTATAAAGGTGCTTACTTTGGCCTGCCTCCTCAGTCTAAAGAATCGGTTCCCCAGGTATAAATTGAGCTTTTCTTAACACAGCTTCCACTCCCACTTCCTGGCTGACACACACATGTAAAATTGCACCACAAGAGATAAGGAGAAGTGTCCTTGCATGCACCCAGAAGGGGAAGTACTAGAGAAAGTTGAACAGAGACACAGCAAGGAATGGCCAGCCAGTCCACTTTGTGCAACACAGCCAAGAACATCAGTGACCCATGGGAACATGTAGGAAGGGAGTAGGGCCTATTGGCACCCAGAAGAACCAAGTCAAGGTCACACGAGAACCAGGCTAGGCCCTAAAAGCGTTCGTTGGTCAGACAGAAGCCCAGGCTGGAGAGTGCACCCAATGGGCATTGGATATCCTCCGTTTCTGCGTGGATTGGGATGAGGGTCCACAGGCACCAGCTGGTGGGGTAGGCAGGTTGATGGAAAGGAATCACGGTGAGCTACATAGAGCCAGGCCTGACCAAATCAGGACAGCTAGGAGTGACTTACAACCAAGCCCCGAGACCAGCCTGCAAATGGGCCAGAGGAGTATTCCCTTGTCCAATCAGGGCTGGCCTTTGAATCATCCCAGACCAGGGCACTGCTGGGGTTAATCACCACTTTTTGTTGTGGGCCCTGTTAGAACTGCAGCACCCCAACAGGGCTGCTACAGCTGGGTACTATGTGGCTACACCTCGAGCACTGGAAGAGCATACTGCAGCCCTGGAGGCTGGCGATGTGGTCTAGAGGCAGGGGGAAGGGGAATGACTCCAGCATACAGAGGCCCTGTGGCCTCCAGTGCAACCCTGAGTCAAAGCTCCATTTCACAAAGGCAATGGTGGCTTACAGGCAGACAAATCAAAGGCCAGAATCATGGCGCTGGGGCCCGGTGGGGTCCCATGAGAGTTCCCTGCCCCAGATGAGGCATTAGAGATATTGGGGAATTACAGGATTGTATCTCCTGAAGAACTGAAGACTCTTCCATCTTTCCTACTGGCCCAGCCCCGCTGTCCATCAGTCAGAGGTAAAGCAGGACCAGGGGAAAGCCACTGTGACCAGCTCTAAGGCTCTCCCACATCTGATGTGAAGAGTTGCTGAAGTCCAGAAAGAGATTAGGATTAAGCTCTGCAAATGCCCTTCTTCCCAGTCGTGCTGACAGGCCAAAGTTCTCCCCTCACCAGCCAGTGCCCTATCTCTATTTACACTGTGGAAGGCAAGGGTGGGCTGGTTGGAAGCACTTGCTCCCGTGTGCTCTTCTGCGTGGTGAATGATTCAAGCTGGAAATTAGTCCCTGTGGTTTCGGGGTCTTTTTGTTTGTTTGTTTCAATGTCTTTTTTTTGTTTCAAGAATGATACAAGTTTTGATCAGGCAGGAAGCAAATGTCATTCCTAAGATTCATATTTACAGGAGTCTACAGTAACAAGAGAGGCAGCTTTTCCCCTGTGTCAGGTGCCGTCAGCCCTGTGCCCAATGGACTCCACCAAGCCTGCGTGGACCTTTGGTAACTAAGCCCTTCCCCCCACCCCAGCCCTGAAGCCATGAGGCCAAGCCCTCTTTACTAGGTTCCTGTCCTCCCACATCCAGCTGTTCAGGGACCATTCTACTGAGAGCTTGGTAATTCAGGAGGCTGTGAGTCCTCTTGCCCTGGGAGCAATGAGTTTACAAAAGTGTTCCTGTGTCCAGGGCCTGGGCAAGGCATTCCCACCTAGCAAGCTCAGAACCCGCAATGCAAATGATAAAGCATCACAGTTTTGAAACGTCCCTTAGTTTTCTTCATCTTCTAAGTTCTAGACATGGTCTCAGCTCTATGTTTTTTCAGGCACCTTCCTTGGCCCTCCCAGTCTTACAGGTAGATCTCCCGTTTGGCGGTTTGGGATGATGGTGTGGTGGCTGCCTGGAAGTCCGAGGTCTGGGTGAGAGGGATTTCTTCCATGGGGGAGTCCTTGCAGGGCTCATGGCTACTGTTGGAGAAGGCACTGTATGTGGGGAGCAGGCGGAGATTAGCCATTTTGGTGCTGCGCTCTTCTGAGAGTCTGGGACTGCCATTTCCAACTTGCTCTTGACTTCCTCTGTCTTGATAAGGCACAAATGTGGAGAGTTTGAGGGCATTCTTGGGCCTCCGACTTGGAGAGGACTGGCCTGGCATCCAGCAGGTATCAGAATGACCAAACTCTGTGCATTCTCGGGTGCAGGTCCCAGTCATGGCTACGTCAGGCAGAGGCCGGAGATCTGCAAGCAAAAACAAAGGAAGACCGGGGGGGGGGGGCGGAAGGAGAGGAGAAAAGGATTAAGGTATATGCTTCCATGCAGACATAGTCCATAGTTCCCTAGTTACCATGGCTAAGCTTAACGCAAACTCACTGCAAAGCATGCTGGGAGAACACAGCCTCATGAGCTGCCCCCACTCATGGCATAATGAGAAGTGCCAGGTGAGATCTATAGGGTCATCAACAGAGCTAATCCTCATGGGCGAGGGTGATCCATACGACCACCAGCTTGAGCCTGAAGTCTATTATGCAGACGCAGTTGCTGACTGGGTTTCTCCGCATTCTATCAATACAAAACCTGACCATTCTATTTGCTATAAAATCAAGACTATTTGTCCTAACCATTTAGAATGGAGATTCTGCCATATGAGGAGTATAATCTGAGCAAACTGGAGAAATGGAGGGTTCTATGAGTTCCTCTCATAGATAACTTATTTAAAAAAAAACATTTTAAAAAAAGGATTTATAGCCAACCTGCCTGTGTAAACTGCCTTGAGTCAATGAGGGCACAATCCAAACCCCCCCCCCCTTTAGGTGATGCAAGCCGTCGGCCAAATGCTGTCGTGAATATGCTGTAAAGCATGTCCGTGTGAGCGCTTCTGGTGCAGGGCCAATGCAATCCTAATCCAACTTTCTGGCACTGGGGTAAGGGCAATACAGCTCTGAGGTAAGGGAACAAGCATTCCCTTACCTTGAGGAGGCCTGTGTGACTACTACTCCAATGCAGGATGCAGCACTTGCCCCATTGGCATAGATAGGTCAGTGCTGGAAATTTGGTTAGGATTGCGCCCTTATTGAAATACAGAAGCCGTCCAGGACCAATGAAGGATACAGGATCCTCAGGATCTGCTGAGGATACAGCTCTGGAGGGCACAGATCACTACAAACTCGATCCAAATTGCCAGGTAGTTTTATTTTAAAAATAAAAGCAAACAACTCCAACCTTCTTTGATGGTAACATCTATCATCACAAAACATTCCTTAGGAATTAAATCTTAAAACTTAAATCCAACTCATAATACATGCAATTAGCTGCCACAGGGTGCGATGATGACAGCTAGTTTAGATAGCCTTTAAACTTCTTGAGAAAAGAATGGAAAAGGGAAGGTCCATCCAATGGCCATAAACCATGTTTGCTAAATAGAACTTCCAGGTTTTGGGGCACTGTACTTCTGTAAGGCACTATACCCAGAAAGTTCTATATCCAGAAATATTCCAGAAAGCAACAAGTGCTGGACACAAACAACAAGCTGTACCTTCCCGAAGCATCTGAAGGACTAAATGACCCTGTGATCTAGCAAAACAATGCTTATGATTTTGAATATAAAAATTGCAGAGTGCAAATGCAAATTTTTGAAATGCTGCTTTTAAAAGAATGATTATTGTATGAAAAAGGGGAAGATAAGGTGAAGGGGAAAGAAATACGAAGTAGAAAACTAAGGGCCCAATCCTATTCAAATTTCCAGGCCCGATGCAGCCACAATGCAGCCCTGAGATAAAGGAACATTCTCTTAAATTGAGGAGGCTTCCATGATTGCCCCTCTACTGCAGGATGCAGTGCAGGCCCCATTGGCATGGCTGTGTCAGTGGTGGAAAGTTGGATAGGATTGGGCCCTGAGATGGGGGAAAGAGGAAAGGAGACAAATCGAAGACAGATTAAAGGGGAACAGGATAGACAAAAAGCAGGAGGTATATTAAAAAGATATAGGAACTGAAATGAAGAAGCAAAGGCAAATGAAAGTGTGTGTTAGGATGATTATGATTGAGAGGGGGTGTTTAAGGATTTAGGTGAGGATTGCAACATATGAAAAGAGGATGAGAGAACAGACAGTGGAGTTAGCAAGGGTGGATAATAGCAATGACATGACCATGCAGGGGAGAGGGGAGGAAATGTAGGATAGGGAAAAAAGAAAAGAATTTTGAATGGAGATAGAGAAGAGGAATGGAGGAGGCAAGCAAGCAACATCTCCAGAAAGAAATATATGTGAGCACAAACACAAGCAGAGTGGCTCCGCGCTTGCAAGCCTCTTGCTTTGGATATGCTAGGAGGAGAAGCGGAACATGTGTCCCCCCTCTCTTACTCACTTTTGTTTGCATTTCACTTTTGAAATGGCAGGAGGGAGCCCCCGCTGTTGCAAGCTAATCACCTGCTTGGACATCTTTGGAGGAAGAGGAGGGACGCATGCTTCTCTCTGTCTCTGTGGCTGGCTGGAAAACTGATGGACTCTCAGCCCTTCCCATGAGCTAGTTTGGGTTGCAACCTTGGGTTTGGGAACCACTGGTTTATTCCACTCTGGGGACACTAATGAGGAACAATAAAAGGAGGAGAGGGTGACCCAGGGTGATCTCCTCCCTCGGGGTTCCATCCACCTGCATCATCCCACCAAACAGTCCGTATCCCCCAGCCATTCCTACCATCTTCCTCCATTGCTGGGGTAATACCTTCCAGCAGAGACTATTGCTATTCCTTCCGGTATTCCTTTCACTAACTTGCCTTCTACAGGAAATCGTCATAATTCTGGCCTTGGTCAACAATTATTCATCTTCATTTTTGCTTGCTGTCATTGGCAACATTTCTTCTCCAAATCTGCATTTTCACAAAGCTATTCCTAGACTGGTGGAGGACAAACTGACACTACTTAAGATCTATGTAACACAACTGCTAGGTTTACCTCCTTAACGCATGCTTGCAGGAGATTAAGCATTTGTCAAGCTTCCAACACTCAGGGCACAATCCTGGCTGGTCTTCACGCCAGTATAGTGTGCGCTGCACCAGTGCTAGCTGTCGCAACAGTATGATAAAGCACTTTGCCACAGCATAGCAGTTGCTGGCAGGAAGGCCCTTGCTGGCCCTCACGCTGCAGCAGAAGGAACCGTGTGCACTGGACACAGTGAGTGGCACAGGGAAAGAGTGTTGAGAGGGCAGAAAGGGGCAGTGAGTGGGGTGGGTGGATCGGGCCTGTGAGAAGAGCAGGATCGGCTGTACCAGTGTGTGCCGCATCCTATCCCCCTTCCTGGATCTGATCTGCCGACACATGTCAACACGGACATATGCCAGCAAAATTGCTGGTTTGGGTCTAAGGAAACCCACTGTGTAGGCTGGCCTTTTCATGGGACTAGGGGATGAACGCCCCTTTACCTTGAGGAGATGTTCTGCCTGCTAAATTCCCCCATGGAATGCAGTGCAAGCCATGCCCGTGCAGCTACATTGACCTGGAGAAATTTGTGTTGGATTTGCTGTCAGTACTGGTGAATTTCCTTCTTTTGCATAATTGATTAGGTTCCTGATAAGGGGGGGGGGCAAAAGAGTTGTAAAAATCCCTGAAGTTGCACCCCTGACCATTAACTTCTCACCTTCTGACTTGCATAATTTTACCAAGCAGTACTCATATACTGTCAAGCTTATTTTCATCTCACTGGAATTTGCTTTTAAAAGAAGACGAAAAGGGAAGAACTGAGTTTCTTAGGGTCTTGAATCATGTGCCCAGTATTAGCTCTGTAACTGTGGAAGTGTAGCATACCAGCAATTGTAGTTCGCTCCTATACCCTTTTAAATTCAATGCTGAAGAAATGTCTGTGCCAATCATATTTAAATGCAGGGCCAGTGTTTGCTTGACATACTCATGCCGGACTGACAGAGGAAATGAAATGTCCAATGAAGGCATACGGCAGGTGTATGAATCGCTTCCCTCTTCCCTATCCCTAGCTTATAAATCTGTCCAGCACTTAATTTCTTAAAGTACAGGTGCTAGGAGACAAACTGGCTGGCAACCTTCTTCCTAATCCATAATGTGTGTTGATTATTATTAGAGGTTTTTTGGTGATATTTTTTTCCAAAATTTCTTAAAATAGCAAATTGCGGTATTAGGTGTTTTTATTCTACATGATTCTCATTCCAAGTTCTCATTTTTAATTAATTTCTTTAAAAGTATACTAGATAGATGATATAATGTCAGCAGATGCAGCCACAGTATTATTTCTAATTGGAAAAGTAACCTATTTTAATTTTTGGAAAAAATCTGTTTCCAGAAATTGCAGTGTTTTGTGTTTTTATTCAAATATTGTAATCCCCAAAAGGTGGTGTTTTATGTTTTTATGCAGTGTTTAACAAAAAACAACAACAACCTATCCCTAGTTATGATTATTCAGTGATAACCACAGTGCATTTTCCAGTCTTCATTAGAAGCTTCATATGTTCCAGGGCTGAGGTGTGATGTTAGAAAATAGTTCAAATGAAAGTCAGGTTTATAATGGCTTTGTGAGACAAAATATGCATCTTGCTGCCGGAGAAATATATGTCTCCTCCTCTTTGTTGCATGAAACCCAGAAGCTTGAGTCCATCGTTCTTGCCATTGCCACTTCCAGATCTGTGCAAAGTTAAGGTGCAATGGCTATTCAGGTGTTCTCCATCTGGGTATATTATGCCTGGCACATGGGGAATGAGTGTGCACTGGCTAGCAGTGCTCCCTAGTGCCAACACTGGTGGAAGCTATGCATCCTGCACTTCCTAAGGTTCAGTGCTTGTCTGTTGAAAGAAGTACTAAACCCAGGGAGAGTTTCTTCCCATTATTTGTAATGCAGTGTTTCAAATCATGCAGAAACACTCCCCAGCTAGTTGAAAATTGTGACACACAGTGAAGGGCGGTCATCACTTTTCCTCTGCACAACTTTCATGCCAAAATCCTCCCCCCACCCTGTCGCCCAGGAGTTAATGTTTCACCTGAAGTGGCTATTCGTAGCAAATAGCTGTTTCAGGGCCATTAGCTGCTTGAAGAGAGTGGTCACTGGGAGAACCAATCATTCAATCAATCATTTTATTTGCATCAGTCATGGGCCATCAGATTTTAACTCCTCCTTGCTGGATCAGGTGTCCCATTACTATATCTGGACATGAAGGGTCACTTCCAGTCCCCTTTCTGGTTCAAGCCTGTCTGTTTGTCATGGGCTGTGTGCAGTATGGCCCTAAAGAAAGGGGAAGAGCAACGAAGTGGAGTGCTGAAAACATGTATGCAAGGGCTCAAGGAGCAAAAGCTGTATCTTGATAGCAGGAAACCAAGCATGCTGGGCAGAGAAAGTGGCCATTTAATTTCAAAAAATGTATTGCTTAATAAAACTGATAGGTAACATAAAAGCTGAATACAGTGCCAGTCAAACAGAGCAGTTTCAAAATAGACATTACTCAGATGACTATTGCAGGAATGAATGTGTGAATATACAGTTGGCCCACATCTGTACTTGTGCAACTTTACTTGAGCAAATTCAATTTACATGGGCTCAGCAAACAAAAACATAGAAAAACAACAATTGAAATAGTGCAGGTGATTCTGCCTGCCATTCTACTTACTAAATACATGCCCTGGTGTGAGCCTGTGATTGGAGAATGAAGCTGCTGTTCCCTCAGTCCGTCTCAGTTCCCGTCTGCCTCTCGTAGTTTTTAAAGAGACAGTATGTATTTTTCGGCTGTAAGGGATTTTCAAGGTAATTTTGAGTACACGTGATTTTGGCTTTAGGTGCTGACTCTGGAACGTAACCCTCGTGTAAGATGCGGACTGACTATATAATAAATATAATGCATTCCTCTTTGGGTATACTCAAATTAATATGATAACGATTTTCAGTTTCTTCCTAGTTTTCTTAAAATTTACACCATGTGAAAAAGTGTATGCTGATAAGTTGTTACAACTTAAAACATTTACAAAAATAATTCTAAGTAGGGTTGTTCAGATATAATTAGGGATAGGGTTTTTTTGGTTGAAAACCGCTTTTTGGGCATTAACAACCACCCCTTTGGCGGTTAAAATATTTGAATAAAAACCCAAAACACCGCATCTTGGTGTTTAAGATATTTTCCAGAAAATAAAATAAGACTACTTTTCCAATTAGAAATAATACTGTGGCTGCATCTGCTCACTACATCACCTGTATCATCAACCTAATACACTTTTAAAGCATTTAAAATTAATAAAAATGAGAAATTGGATTGAACATGTAGAATAAGAACACATAACACCGCAATTTGCTATTTTAGTCAAGAAATTTTGGAAAAAATATCACCAAAAAACTCACACCCCTAGATATAATATTCAAACTAGATAAAGGATCCAATTTAATCCAACTTTTCAGCACCAATACAGCTGCAATGCAGCCCCAAAATAAGGGGGGGCTTTGTTCTGCCTTCACCCCTTGACTCTCCTTATGGTCTCCTTCCTCCCTAGCTCTTCTTTCTCTGTCCTGCTATCCAATTCCTTTTTCTAGTTCTTTTTCCTCTACCTTCTCTCATTCCTGCTCTGCTCCTCTTTATTCATTTGCCTCCCCCCCCCCACCAAGTCCAGCTTAAAGCCCCTTTTATGGACTGAATCCAACCCCATCCTAGTTTGGCCAGTACTGATGATCTACTCTTCCTACTGGCTGAGCAAAGTAGAAGGCTGCCATTCTCCCCAACCCATGTCAGACCCATGGCGGGACTGAGCTAATTGCTGTAGCCCCCAACTATCAGGTGACATTGCTGGGGCTGCCTCTTGGCTGCTGAGCAGGGTTGTGTGGACCACCGCCCAGCTGATCAGTGGAGCCAGCTAGGGAAGTCCTGCCCTCTCTCCATAGTCTTTTCAGAGGCTCACAACAGCTTTGTCCATAATACAATTTAGCCAAGTTCAAATGAGTGGGTTCAACTGATTATCACAGAAAAATAAATTTTATATTATATATAAAGTCAAATGTAAAGAACAAAAATGTGCTATGGTAATATAATTGTTCTGTTGCAGAAATGGAACCAGAAAAAAAAAAATAGGTGGGTACACTAGAGTACATGAATTTGTAAGGAAAAATATTTTCTCCTTCTTTTGGGTGGTTTTACGCTTACAGGGATGTCCTTCAGATTTTTAATTATGGTACTACAGAGCCCTAGCATCTTTGGGCACTTTGAAATATGATGATGGTGGATAATGAAACAAAATGGTTGCAGAGAACTGCAAGATAAATGTTTTTGCAGCCACTTTCATCAAAGTGAATGCAAACTTAGGGTCGCTGAACCCTAAGTGTGCTAAGAGATGAAAAAGCCAGGATTCAAGACCTGGGAACTGCTGGGTGGCCTTGAGTGTGTCACTGTCCCCGAACAGTCTTGGCAAATCCCAGTCTTGGAGAACAATTATTTTATTGTTTTAAGCCATTATTTTAAACCACTTTGAGTAACCTCAATGAGCAACCCCCCCCAAAAAGATGCCAAAGGGCACATAAAATAGAGCCCCCTTAATGAAGGCAAGCAGGTCTTATTGTTTAATTTCTGTGACCTCTGTGAACTCCTTATTAGCCATCTTGAGCTTCATGATGGAGGAAAGGTGGGCTATAATGCTAATGGATGCCTAGCTGTTGCTTAACACATACCCTGTTTATGAGTCCAACCTTTTTATATCCTTCAGCTCATCATCAATCACAAAAGCACCATCCCCAATTTTTTGCAACATCAAGGAATTAAATAAATGAGCTACTTCAGGAATATGCTGTATTTTGCTAAAAACCAGGAAATGGCTTTCTGTTGCCACCTGGCAAATTAGTTGCAATCTAGTTAGGAACAGAAATTGATAACAGCTGCAGGATTAGAGTTGAACAGCTTCCTTTTTAAGGCTTAGGAATTGTATTGGAATTATTAGACTAATTAGACTATATCAGATTGACAGAGATAAGAGAGAACTATCTTACATAATCTATAGAGACTTGAAATGTTCTTGCAAAAAAAGAAGCTACCACAAAAATTGTTAAGCCATCTGGTGGCTGGAGATGCTAAGGTTAAGGAAATCACCTTCATGGGAGCTTTCAAGGATTAGGTACAACCCTGAATCAAAGGACTTGGTTTTTATGTGCCTGCTCCATGTAATGCGAAGAGCTAGTGCATGACTCAACTTAATGGGGCTTGCTGAGGCAGAGCAAGTAATGGTTGTGGTCTTCAGAGAAGGGGCGACCTCTTGCACATGAGATTAAAAGAATGCTGCTATGCCATACAATTCCTCAAGCCCTATAAAACAGGATGTGAGGCAGAGGTCACACCCCAAATTCGAACTGAAGAAAACAAACTCTACTCCTATTCTATTTTTTTTCTACCAAAGAAGAGAAAAAAAATTGAGAAATAAAAATGAGATATAACAATATAAAAAGGAAAAGGCAGAATAAAATAAAATTGATGGCTCAATCTTACAAGGGCTGGGTGTCATTGGAGAGCCTCTTCCACTGGTGCTGACTGCTATAAAGAAATAAGTGCCAGTCATAAGAGGTGCTCCGGCAGGAAGACTAGAGCTCGTTGTCGGCTCTCCTGGTGCCTGCCAATTGAGGTAAGATGGCGGAAAAGGCAAATCACAAAGCTACCACCGCCTCCTTGTGTTTCTGAAACACAAGGAAGAGGAAGTGTCTGCCAAAACATAGCAGCTGCGACTTTGTGATCAGACTGCTGCCCCTGTTCCTTCTCCTTTGAAGGCTTTCATTTGAAGGCTCTCAGCAGCCCGATTGTGAAGCCTCCAGAACATGAGGAGGTGGAGGAGGCAGAACCTGCTGCTGCTGTGGCACTGCTGCCGCCTCTCCTACCTCCATCTTGGTTGGGCCTCAAGAGGTTGACTTCTGGCTTTGCACCTGAGGCAGAGCACCCCCACACCCCACTTGCTACGCTATTGTCCTCAGTCGTTCTGCAGCCATTCAGAAGTCACTCACACCATTTCCTGTTAAGAATCCTAAAATTCTCCTGAGGTTTTATAAAAGGCTGAGCCGCTATAGGCCTTATTGAAGAAGATAATTCCTTGAAAACGGGGCCCTAAGCCAGTGATGGCAAGCCTATGACATGCATGTCAAAGGCAACGCGCCATGATGTTTTGGGTGACATGCCAGCATTCACCAACACCTGCCAACAACTGCTTTACTCATATTTCATTTCTGTAATGAAATTATTTGATGTTTGGCATTTCTTTATATAATACATAGAACCACACATGACTGGACCATTTTTAAATAAATAAATAAATAAATAAATAAATAAATAATTATTTCTCTTTTTTGGGGGTGGGGAGGAGGTGACATGCCAGCAGATTCAAGTCTGGCATTTTCTGAATTTTTGACATGCCAAGATCAAAAGGTCTACCATCACTGCCCTAAGCAATAGGAAGACTTTGCATCCTGAATTAGGACCTGGCTACTGCTTACCCCATCCTGAAACTTCACTACCCCTTTGTCCCCTTGTTGCTTCAGATTTGGTTACAGGAGCCATCTTAATGCAGACCCAAATGGAGAAGCAGAGCAGCACCACCTATGCCTCCAAGCCACCAGATGAAGTAGGTAGGAGGTATAGTTCCTGTGAGAAGATGTGCCTAGCACTCCTATGGAGCCTACGGCACTGGAAATTTATAGTTAGCTGCTCCAAGGTTATTATAAAAATTGCCCACTCTCCTCTAAAATATCTGGCAAAATCCAGATGGCAAAGTAAGCAACCCACACACTGCACAATGGACACTAGTGAACTGAGGGGCACCGACTTCAAAAAAAAAGGGCTCAAAGGACCCCCAGCCACTTGTGGATTAATTGGAGGAGAGGAATATGTATGACCCATTCCCAACTTGGAAAAAAAATTGATCACTCATGTGGGCTAAATTCCATGAAGAGGCTCGAGCTGAGGGTATCAAGCTTGGCTTTAGCTGACGGCATTTGGGACATGGATGACTGGAGTCCCCCCAAAATGAAGTTTGCCACTGGCAAAATACAGCATGGGTGAGTTTTGCAAGGACCTATCTTTCCCCATTCAGCTTAAGTCTTAAAAGTACAGGCAGTACTGGAGTTTCTCATCCTGGTACATCTAGTTACTCCCCCTAGGCAATTTTCACGGATTCAGATTGGGAGAGCAACCTGCATTGGCTCCTACTCTTGTTGAATCATAACACTGAATTTTCAACTCTTGTTGAATCATAAAATTAAGGCCTCAGATGCTAAACCAATGGCTCAAGTTGACAGAGGCAGGTGGTCCAAACTGTAAAAAATTGGACTGCTCCCACATGGGAGGCTCATACAAACAACTACCCAAAGAGGCAGGAATGGCGTGCCTATTCGAATGACCTTTGGAATGTCAGTGAACAAAATGGCCAAAGAAGCTGCAGTATCCCCTACTAAATTATCTGAAACACCAGAGTCTTCTGAACTCTTGGATTCTCTGGATCCCCTTCCTATAGCAGCCATTGCCTTTGGTGCTTTTCAATTTGTTCATAAATGATCTGAAACTGGGGATAAGCAGTGGGGTGGTCAAGAAGATGACACTAACGTTTCAGCTTACTTCTCTACAAATGATACAGCAGATATCTAGATACAACTCACAGAGCAGAAAACAGACTTGCTCAGCTTTGGGCAAGAATTGTAACATAAAGAATTTTCATGCTTTCTTTCAGACAAATATGAGTGAAAATATTATCTCAATGTAATGACTAAGGGTTCAATCCTAACCTGGAGTTAGGATTGTGCTGGCCTGGGAGTGTCACAAATGTGCCATAAAGCATGCTTGGACCACTCTCGGAGTCAGGGAGGGCAGCACACGGCACGTTTGTGACACTCCTAGGCTGGCACAAGGGACTTGTACTGGCCTCACTCCAGGTTAGGATTGTGCCCTAAAGTTTTCAACGTTAACGATCTCACTTGTTTTGGTTTTCTTACATTTTTTCTTTAATCATGATTCTAGTTGTTGGGTTTGGGACAAAGGCCATGTTTTGGGATGAATCGTAAAGCCAATCTATATAGTGTAGAGAACATGATAGAATTCTGACCTGTACCACTTCAGACAGTAGATGGAGGTCTGAATTGCATTTGGAATCAATTTCCTTCCACCTCCCCTAATCCACACACACACTCACAAACATGAGAAACATCTCCCAGTGTGTTGAAAACACTGGGAAAAGGCTATACTAAAACTTTCCCATGCATACAGGAAGCATACAGTAGGTCACAAAGACCTTTTACTTGAGCAAGTCTTTAAAAATATGACCCTTTTTCCCAATTGTACTGTCATGAATCTGCCTTATACTGTGTCAAGCCCTTGGTCTAGTTCCTATTCTGACTGGCAGCACTCCAGGATCTGAAGCAGAGATTTTTTTCCCATCACTTGTTATCTGATCCTTTTAGCTGTAGATGTCAGAAACTGAACCTGGGAATTTCTGTATGTTCTATGGCAGAAGTGTCACTTGTTTCACACTTTGGGCTGAGTAGAATTCATGGCCTGCTGAGGGCCTGAAGTGATGTCATAAAGCAGGAAGTGATGTCATAAAGTAGGTCATGACCAGAAATCAGCACTTTTTTTCTAACTTAGGAAAGCATTTACTGTAGACAGAAGAGGCAATTTGCAAATCTTGGTCATACTTTAAGTGATGGGCAAGCCCCATTATCATGCGGGCAGCCCTTTCACCTTAGCACAGCTCAGCAGCAGAGAGCAGCTGATGGTGGCAACCTTAGCACAGCTCAGCAGCAGAGAGCAGCTGATGGTGGTGCTGGGAGAACCTATGGGCAGGATAAAGAGCTTCCGGGGGCCCCATCTGACCAGCAGGACTTATGACACCCCTGTTCTATGGCCCTTCAAATGGATTTCTGTCATCTACAGTTCTACCACCGTCCTCTAGGTACTGAACTATGTGTCTGCTCTGACATCTGAGGCGGCATGCCAAATGACTGATCCCCCCTTTGCCATATGATGTGCCAGTCCCTGTTCCTCTCACTCTCCTGTGTTGTAGCTCAACACTTCCCTCCCCTCCACATTTCCTCTTCTTCTGACCTCCTCTTCCTTTTCCAATCCAGGGAGTGGAAGGAGAAGGAGGGGCAGTGGAGGTAAGATGGCGGACAGAAATGGGCAACTCTCCCATCTGCAGCTTGAGGCGACTGCTTCAGTTGGACTCATGGATGAGCCAAACTTGTATGCAAGAATGATAGAATGATAGAATGATAGAATGGCGCTAAAATTTTTGGCTTTGAGTTTTCCAAAGTTTGGAAGTATGCCAATCAGAACTCACAGCTGCAATTTTAGAGTGGGCATAAAATACCTGCGTTACCTAGTGAATGCCTAGTGAATAAAACTGTCAAGGCAAAGGCCTATTTTTTTTATACAGCATTGATGTACATTGATGGCATTACAAAATAAATTAGAACACAGTACCTAGCGTGATTTGAGGTGCAATTCTTTTGATATTACAGAACGGTGTGGGGGAGAAAACATTTTATGATTAGGCCAATCCCTCATCCCTCTGGTTGGGTTGCTATGACGGCATGGAATGTTCACAGCATTCTAAGAATTTAAGGGAAAAAGCTAAAAATAGAGGATTCAAATTTTATCCAGGAAGTGAAAGGTCAGTGTAGCCTGGGAAAGCCTCACACACATCTGGAAGCAGATGGGGCTGTGGGCTGTTTGCAGGAAAGGGAATGGTACAGAGGATGTGGGACTACGAAGACAGTGAGGATGCAGGGCAGGGAAGCTAAGAGAAAGGGAGAAAGAATACTCAGTGTATTGAGAAACACATGTAAGAAAAGAACAGGCAGAAATGACAGAGAAAGTGCTGAGGACGCAGGGGGATAAAGAAAGTGGAAGCCAGAGAGAAAGAGGCCCTTAGGAAAAAAATCACAAAGGGCAAAAGATGACAGTCTCTATTTAGATGAACTCCTGCAAATTCCCTTGGTCTAGAGCAGCAGTAAGGCACAGGAAGGGATACCTTTCCAGCTTGTTGCAGATCATGTCCAACATTGAGAAGGCCTCCTGGCATTCCATTTTTCTTCCCCATAGTGGTATTCTCTCCATTCAAAAACTGTCAGAAACTTTGGCAACCGGGGCGGTTATGTGGTAACGTTGCACAATGTCACTTCTGCAGGTGGAGGCAGTGGCCTTTTTTTTGAGCTTGGCAAGCCTTTCGGTTCAGCTGCTGTCTCCCCCTTCTCCTGCAGAGGAGAAACAGGGTGGCTGCAAGATAGCAAAACCACCAAAACAGGAGGAGACGCAAAGGTGGCTTTGCAATCTTGCTGCCACAATGTTCCTTCTCCTTTGGCAGTTCAGCTTCCAGAGGGGAGGAAGTGGGGTGGTGGTGAGATCACAAAGCTGCTGAAACACAAGGAGGCAGAGGCAGCTTATCTGCAACCATGCTGGTGCTGCTGCTGCTGCTTCTCCCACTGCAGCCATCTCAGCTTGGCCTCACATGGCACACTTTTCCAGCTGGACACCCGGGGTGGCCCACCCTCCATTCCTACTCACTAGCTGCGTTTCATCTGTTCCTTTCAGAGATTGTCTTGTGAGAACTCCTCTATATGTTTGAAACCCCTGTTCTATGGCCCATTTCCACTTCAGCTAATGATTTGTGAAAGTACATCCATCATCTTTGACCAACACTTCAAATACCCTGAACTAAAGGCACACAGTCCAAAATCCAAAAGGCACATTGACTAACATTAGGAAAAGGGATTGTAAAATCTTTGGGTTCAAGAATTTTGCTCAGGACCTTCCCTTTTCTTATAGGTAGGAACTTGTTACCGAGTATCCTTCATTTTCTCAGCAATTTTCTAAATTCAACTGAAATCCATCTCTGTGCCATTCCTATATATTTTGGGGGTACACCTGCAGTATTTCAATCCCCCAGGTTCCACTGTTATTAATAGACAGTGCTATTTACTGGCCCTGTCTATTCAGGACCAAAGGGCCCTGCTTTGGTCAACTGAAATTTAGGGAAAATTTAGGGAAATTTAGGTGATTAGGGAACTTTACAAATCCAAATTTTTCCATCCAAATTTTTCTCTGGATTTGAAGATTCTGATCTTGTTTCTGCAGCAGCATTGATGCAATCTGCGGGTCTTTTGTTTGGATTTCTAAGCTTTGTTCAGACTGATGCACATGCACAGTTTTATAGCAGTCTTCCCATTACGTCTCCTTTTTCTTTACAGACTATCAATCTGTACCATCACATATATGCATATATTAAGGGTGCAACCCTAACCCGGAGTTAGGCCGGCACAGTTAGGCCAGCAAAGTTTGGCCAGCACAAGATGACACCGTAAAGTATGTTTGGACCTCTTTCGGAGACAGAAAGGCCAGCACACAGATGTGCGCCGTCCATCCTGACTCTGAGAGTGGTCTAAACGTGCTTTATGGTGGCCCTTGTGCTGGCCAAACTTTGCTGGCCTAACTGTGCCGGCCTAACTCTAGGTTAGGATTGCGTTCTGAATCACAGGACCAAAAAATGGAATCTTGATATGATCTTGTGATCACACCAAGATTCCTGCTCGGTTGCACATTAATAGCCTATAAAAAAAGAAGATGTGACGCAAACCAAATTTGAAATTCATTTTAGACATTTTCTAAGGTAAGTGGGAACACATGTGGAGAAGAATGAAGAACATAGAAAATCCATAGAACAGGGTAAATCCATTCCCCCGACTGAATATGCTACAAATTCAAATTCTCCCCCCAGTTTCTACTGGGAGGCCAAGCTTTTCTGTCCTATTCTTTTCCTTTCCTCTCTATTCTAGCCCATCTACTTCTGAGGACTTTTCCAGCTTGGCTACTGATTTCTTCCCAATCCTGTTCCATGCTTTGGTTATAGCATGCGTGCTTTGGGAATGCTTACACTGATGGGCTTTCTAAAGAAGCTTAGCCATTTGAAAAAGATCCCTTACCGTTTTCAGGGTGCTCCATCTCCCCAATGCTGCCATCAGGTGTGGTGCGCTCATAGTGGTCTTCAGGCAGAGCTAGGGGTCCAATGCGGGGCCCTGATGAAGATTTGCTGCTCGGTGTTTCTGATTCCTCAAGGCCACTATCATAGTAGCTGTGTTGGGAAGGATCCTGCAGGTCTTGAGCCTGATTGGCTGCAGAGAATGTCACTCGGCGATGAGGTAACTGCAACAAAACAGTAAAAAAAGAAACATAAAAAAATCATATTTCATAGGAAAGCTATAAAAATGTGTAGCTACATGGAATGGTGAGAAAGAATGCTTTATCAATGAAACCTGAGAAACATTTCTTTATTAAAATAACCTATTTAGAACCCAGGGTGGACTGGACCTCATTCAGTAAAGAGCAAAAGTAGTAACTGTCAGTGGTAAAGAGCAGTTAACATTATTGATGTCCCCAGAGTCAACCACTGATGTTTAATCACGGACAGACACTTCTGCCCTAAACAGAGGGCATTAATTTAAGAGTGCAATCCTAAACTGGAGTTAGACCAGCATAAACTAAGCCAGCAAAGATCGGCCAGCACAAGGGCCACCATTTGTTTTTACTATATTGTTTTAATATTGTTTTAATATTGTTTTTTAATGTTAAATTTTATATTTCCTTGTAATGTCGCCTTGGGTGCCTTCGGGCATAAAGGCGGGATAAAAATCTAATAAATAATAATAAATAATAATAATAAATAATAAAGCGTTTTTGGACTACTCTCAGAGCCAGGGAGGATGGCTCATGTCTGTGTGCTGGCCTCTCTGATTCCGAGAGTGGTCCAAACACGCTTTACGGTGTCCGTGTGCTGGCCAAACTTTGTTGGCTTAATTTATGCTGGCCTAACTCAGTTTAGGATTGCACCCTAAATCTCCTGCTTTTGTGATGCTGGAGTATCTATGATTTCCTCCATTTTTGATATCCTCCATTTTTCCTGAAGCAGGATGCCAGTGAAGGGGAGTGAGGCAAGAGGTTACTGTAGCAGCAGTGAATAATCGCACACTCTCCTCACCCAAGCTGAAATGAGAAAAAAGGGTATTTTGAAGCCTTCTTCAACTACGCCATAACTATGAGGGCCACTGCCTTCGGAATAGCAAAATGCTATTGGACAAAATGGTCTAAAAAGACTCATGAGACACTTTTGCTTTTTATAACTATGCATTTTTATTCATATCCCTGTAATGTGCGAAGACCCGTTCTATATCATAAGATTCTATTTAAAGCAAATCCCATCAAAATCTCTTCCATGCAATTTTCTGAGGAATTAGGTGAAAGTTCTGCTGTGCTTTTATATGGTGATGGAAAGATAGACAAGCTCCTGCAATTTTAAGAGTCATGTGCCCACAAATGTACTGGCAAGGAAAGAGGAATGCTTCCTGGAAAACCCTGTTTGAAGACAGGGCTGAAGCAAGAGATCCCTGTCATCTAAAGGGTTTTTTTTACACTTCTATACAATTCTGATCTAGCCCCTGTTTGATCTTCAGTGCTGTCAATGTTCGTGAGCAGTGGTCAGGGAGCACCATCTAGTGACTGGATCAGGTTACAATCCCTATTGGAAATTAAATATTTTAGAGCTCAAGCCTAGGCATGTCTACTCAGAAGTAAGTCCCATTATAGTCAATTGTGTTTTCTTCCAGGAAATTATGGATAGGATTGTAGCCTTACAAGGTGCTTTGGGATGGAGATAAAGATGTAACGTTTTGTGTAAGTTCTTGAGGAATGCTTTGTATTCTGTTGCAAAATAATCACAGACACGCTATTCTAATCATAATTGGAAGGTTTTATTTTAGAAGTATAAAAACATTTCTGCTGAGTCATTCTTCTCGTTTCCCCCCCCACAAGTTTTAGTCTCCTGGTGTGGAGGAGTCACCTGCCGCTGTGCAAAGCGGATTCCTATCATGGTATGGTTCAGCTATGAGGATCTGGTGGGGACCTTGGATAAGAATATTCAAGAGCTATGGTCTGCATGACCAAAGGAGTGCTCCCAAAGGCATGAGTCAGCAGAATGTGGCTGGGTCTTGGATGGACTAATATTTCTATTAAACAGGTGCCTTAGAGCCACCTGCCTCTTCCCTCTTTTCCACCTTGGTGGAGCATGCAGATATGCCAGTTTTCCCACCAACTGAATTGCTTCTGACTGCAGACTTGGAACTTAGCTTCAGCTGCTGAATTTAAGTGCTAGAGCAGTTTAGTTAGATATTGTTAGTTTCTGTCCTACATGGGAAATTCTTATCTTTCCTTTGAAGTCAACTTTCTGAGCATAAGCTCCTTACTTTCTAACTATTCTTTTAATAACATTCCATTTTATCTTGAAAACGATGGTGCCTGTCTCTGAATGAGGAAAAGAGTGTCCATCAAAATCTGGTCCTTGGATTATAGTGGTCATACTGCCAAATAATTATTAATTTGGCAGAGAGAGTAAGGTGGGTAGACCACCTTACTGGATAGACCTTGCACCCTGGGAACTCTGTGAAGTGCGGAGGATTCCTCAGCTCCCTTGGGGGGAAGTTCTGATGCTATTATTGTGATAGCACTACTGCTTAGTACTGCTAAGGCTCTTCTCCCCTGGGCTTGGGGCGCGAGCCTGCTCTTTCACCTCTGTATGCCCTGGTCGTCTTACAGGGAAAACAGGCTGCATGGGGCAAGGCTGTGTGTGGCTGGGAGTGCACAGAAATAGGTGTGTGCATGTGCTTCCAGCCAAAAAGGATGATGGAACCAGATATATGAAGGCGTAATGTGCAAACAATCCCCTCAGGAACCATCACAACCCCCCTTCCATGATCTGATTCCATGGCCAGGGTCCACATGGACCTGCACTAGCAATGTTGCTACAGCAGGTCTGAGGAGACCCCTCTGTGCTATGAAGGCACATAAGGTAAGGGAACAAACAGTCCCTTGCCCAGAGGGGACATCTGTGACTGCCCCTCCCCAAGCAGGATACAGCATAACCTGTTTTGGCATGGCTGTACAGCAGGCTATACATGGCAGGGGGAAAGGATAGGATTGGACTGGGAGACTAAGAAAAATGTTAAACTACCTAAGAGGAAAGTGCCAGTAGTTTTGCTGCAATCTCAGAAAGAAGAACTGCAAAGTTTACAGAGGTGGGCAATCACAGAACGAGTAGAGAAAAGTACAAACTGAATAAGTAGTATGGTGTTGATTGAGGGCGCAATCCTAATCTGGAGTTAGGCTAGCAAAGTTTAGCCAGCACAAGGGGCACCGTAAAGCGCATTTGGACCACTCTCTGTGTCAGGGAGGATGGTGCATGCCTGTGTGCTGGCCTCTCTGACTCTGAGAGTGGGCCAAACATACTTTACAGTGTCCCTTGTGCCGGCCAAACTTTGCTAGCCTAACTGTGCCAGCCTAACTACAGGTTAGGACTGTGCTCTGAGAATATGAACAGAGCCAAAAGATTGAAAAGTCATTTTCCTCTACTTAGTACTGAAGATATTCTGCCAAATTTGCCCACAATTCTTGCATTACATCATGCACATTCTCTCTCCCTCCCTCCCTTTTTCTCTTTCTTTCCTTCCTCTGATGGTTTCTTCCTTCTTTTTTTGTCTAGTTCGCTCTCACCCTGCCTGCAATCTGTTTGAACTTCTTCCTTCCGGACGTCGTTAAAGGACATGGTATATTAAAACAACCAGGCACAAGAACAGTTTTTCCCCGTGCTATTGGGCTACTGAATAGCTTATTATGTTGATGTTTTGGTTTTGATTTGATAAGTTTAGAGTTAGTGGGGGTTTGTTAATGGGATGGTATTATTTATTAGTTAAGATATATGTGAGAGCTTTTGGGCCGAAGTAAAATTCCATGTATGGTGAAATTCCATGTATGGCCAATAAAAATTCTATTCTATTCTATTCATTTTTTGTCTAGTTGTCCCTGCAGCTATCGTAATCTGAAGTTAGGCCAGGACAAGGTAATTTTAAAAAGCCCCCTTCTGTGCAGGCAGGGGCACGATCCTGGGAATCACGTCACTGCCTTCCCCCTCCCCGCTCCTTAAAGGGGAACTGGGCAGTGTTCCGTAGGCTGGTGGCTCACAACCCACCAGATTGAAGCAGGGGCGAATCTATTTGAAAGGGCGCCCATGGCGCCCAATGAAAATGCGCCCCTAGGGGCACGCAACGTCATGACGTCACATCGTGATGTCATGACATAGCGCCCCGCCCCTTCTAAGAAGCGTGTTCTGTTCGCTGCCGCGTTCTTTCTGTTCGCTTGTGCCGGCCTTAAAGGGCCGGCAGGAGCAAACAGAACGTGGCGCCGCCCAGCGCCCCGCCCCCCCTTGAGAAGCGGGAGGGGGTGCCGGGTGGCAGCACGTTCTCCTTGTTCCGGCTGGCTCTTTAAGGCCAGCTGGAGCGAGGAGAATGCGGCGCAGGGAGTGGGCGGGCCGTGGGCGCCATTTGGGGGGGGGCGGGCGCCATGCAAACGGCGCCCCCTGCAAGATGGCGCCCATGGCTCGTGCCACCCCCTGCCACACCCTAGTTACGCCCCTGGATTGAAGAGCACTGCCTTAACCAATTGTGGCAGAGAGAAGACTTGAATGGAAGTGCTCTATGGAAGCTTGTTTGTTTTCAACCTTTAGAAGCTTGGTAATTGAAAACAAGCATTGTTACATGGAATATGGCATCAGAAGTTATTGAATCCTAAGCAGATAAAGAACTACAAACAGTGAAATTAAAAAAAAATCACAACAATAGAGTAAGGGAAATTGAAAATGGAGGGCCTGAAGCCACCAGACTCATTGGCTCTAGAAGCTCAGAACCTAGCCCAGGTGTGAAGGTCTTGGAAAGAAGAGTTCAGTTCTTAAGTAGATATTGTAATGAGAGATATAGAGGAGGCTCTGAAGATAAAATTACGTTTCACTTGATTTGTGAAAAGGGGAAATATGTGAGACATTATGTGCCAGTATCCCCCAAATATAGTTAACCTGGCTTGTTTTGAGGCCCACTGAAACCCCAGGAAGAATGAAACTGTGGGAAGATATTTCTTTCTCCAAGAGGGGAAGGCATTAATTTAATAATGCTAGCAATAAGCTGTAATTTTGGAACTGTTGACTTGCCAATGAGGGATTGGATTGCATGTGGAGTCCACGATATTAGAGCGTGAGAGAGAATGTTGGAGGAAGTTGATTTGACTCTAGAGACAACTTTATATAGTTGCAGAGCTCTCTAAGAACAGGATTTGAATTCTAGAAGGATACACAGTAGAGTCTGTTTATATAGTTCAGAAGAAACCAATGGAGATTTTAGATGGAAGGACAACATAGACACACTGGAGCACACTGTTATCGTAGAGGAGAACATGCAAGACTAAAAGAGAAGTGTCCAGTTTGTGTGGGGAAAATGCCACAACAATGCTGAATAATTTTGCATCAAAATATCTCTAAATGGAAACCAATAGTGAATTCAAAGTCATTTTGTATATAGAAGAGTCAAGAATAAATGCAGAACTTTCCTATAAAGTTCTGGAAAGTACAAAAAAGTACAATAAATTACAGTATGAAGTCATACTACTGGGGGAGAAAACTGTACCATTTGCAGATTGTAGGGCTACTTGCAATGCTATCCCTATACACATCTAGCGAACCTTAGAATAACACTGGAGGACGCAACCCAGGTGTTGTTTCTGTATAATCACACTACAGTGAAGCCAGTGGGGAAATGCAAATTCAAGATTGGCAGCCTGAAGACAAATAAAACATGTGGGTGAGAGTATTGTAGATGATCCTGCAGCAGTATCCTGTTGGGGAGCAAGGCAGCTCAAAGTTATGAATCTGATCAAACTACTGTATATTAAAGGTGGATTGTGAAGACTTAAAAGGGGATGGAATCAAGAAAGGATTGAAGATAAAAGCTACATCTTATGGTGGGAGAGGCAGCCACATGGCCAGGAGAGGGAAGTAAAAATCTTTTTTTACTTCCCCATAAACTGCCTCCTACTAATTGGTCTCCTTGAACCTACGCCACCTATTTAGCTTGCAGAAGTCTGAGAAGAGTAGGATGGAAAATATGGAAGATTCCCCCCCTTGGAGATAGGTGAATTGTATCAGCAGTGGCCCATTGTCTATGCCAGCCAGGAATCACAGGGGTTAAAAGCTTAGGCTCTTGCAGTAGCCACAGCTGTAGCCAGTAGAGGCAATTAGGTCTCCAGAGATAAAAGCAGCACTTGGTGGAAAGAGTGGTATGGATAGCAGAAGGAAGAAGGAGACAAGGCTGGGACTGTGGTAGGGTTAATTTGGACTTGACTCTGACTTGGTGTGGTGGACTCTGACTATTGGCTTGTTGACCAATGAATGGTGACTGGTGTGTGGCTGCTGGGGACAGAGGAGCTTCTGAGAGGGTGGGGTCTAGCTGTGTTCTGTCACCCTACCAAGGCCATTATAAAGAAAAATTCTGACATATTCAGTTTGATGAAGAATCCAGTTATCTGACCATATTTGCTACACCCTTTGAAAGATAGTGCTGGATGAAAATCCTAATGGATAGAGTACAGCAGAACCAGTCTTTTGTAACAAAGAACAGAACAGATTGGAAGGGCTGAGAAGACTCTGAGCAACAGTTGAAGATTTGCTGATAGTGGGAGAAGGGGATAACTTACAACAAGCATTGTAAGATCATGACTTAATGAACTTATAGCATTTTTGTAGACAGAAGCATATACAATTAAAATAGGATGAACCAGAAAAAGAGTTATTTGAGACATGCTGAGAACCCAGGATGTTAAGGGAATTCAGAGGTTTCTGGGGATGGGTAACTACTTGACTAGGTTCTGCAAGCACATCTCAGAATTGTGAACTCTTCAGACAATTAACATTGAGAGCGCAATCCTAACCTGGAGTTAGGCTAGCAAAGTTTGGCTGCCCCAAGGGACACTGTAAAGTATGTTTGGACCACTCTTGGAGCCAGGGAGGCTAGTACACAGTTGTGCACCATCCTCCCTGACTCTGAGAGTGGTCCAAATGTGCTTTACAGTGGCCCTTGTGCCAGCCAAACTTTGCTAGCCTAACTCTAGGTTAGGATTGTGCCCTGAGATACACTTTGGGAGTGGACTGAAGATCTTGCAGAGGCCTTCCAAAAGGTGAAAGAGATTATTGCAGCAGCTCTCATTTTGAAGTATTTTAACTTAGCCAAGCCATTGATGTTACTATGTGATACATCAGAGAAAGATCTGGGGACATCATTGTTTAGGAAAGATAGTCTATTGCATATGCAAGTACTGAGCCTGGTCTGGAACAGAATGAGGGTTGTTCAAATTGAAAGTTTCTTGCTATATAATTTGGAGAAGTTTCATCAGTATATGACATTTGGGGCTGTTCAATCTAGAAAGAAGGTGCCTGGGGGACAAAGATAAATGCACATAATTGAGATGTGAGATGTATAACATTATGCTCAGGATGGATATAGTCTTTTCCCTCTCACATAACACCAGAACCAGGGGGTAGCCACTAACATTCACTGGTGAAAGAGTTATTTACCTATGATGTGATGGCATCTCACCTAGGTGTCTTTAAAGGGGCAAGAAGGATGAGGTTTGGGGTGGGGAAGGTGGAGGGCAGGGGGCAGTTTAGGAGAAGAACCTAGTCACAGCAACCTGTGCTGAGATACTATCCCTGATCCTGCAGACCTACTCATGCTCTTTCTCTCATCAGATTTATGATGGCTATATACAGGTTGAGCTTAATTATCTGTGGATTTTTCCTTTGTCCATTTGGCTTAACCTGAAGCCTCCAAGGGTGATCAGAGCTGTGCTCCGCTTGCCTCTGGAGGCTCTTATGCATGTGGTCTTGGTGGGCCACAGAATGGTAGTTTAGGCCAAAAGCAAAACTGGAAGCATTTTAATGCCTTTGCTTAATGCCTTTAAGCAATGCTCTGATCAGGTTCAAGTGGGCAAAATCTGTGGGAACAGAACCCATGCAGAAAAAAAGACCCCACCTGTAGTTGGCATAGGTTCAAGGAGACCTATGGGCAATAGCCACCAGAAAGCCTACTGAGGGGTAAGTAAAAAAATTTTTTTTTACTTTAAGTAAAGGGCAGTTAGGGGGATTGCAGAACCCATTTTCTACCATAGATGTGTTTGTGCATCAGTTAAAAAGTTGGAATTTTCAATGTTTTCAGGAAATGTCCTTGAACAAATTTGAAGCTATTTCCACATACCTGAAAACTGTTGTATTCGGTAACCCATGGCAGCTTACATACATGTTTTTATAGACACTGTCCTCAGTGATGAGTATTAATTCCTGATACAAAAAAGCTGAAAGCCCAGAAAAAATCTTTTTTAAAAAAAAGGTTTTACAGATCTTGCAACTTAGCTACTGCAGGATGCAGCAACAGCCAGATTAGGTGTTTTGCAGGCTCTCTCATTTATTTTTAATCCATTTCTCCAAATGTGGATGTTTGCGAGTATCTAAGCAAGTGACTTATTTTAAAAGTGTGAATTATTAAAACAATGACATCACTTCCAGCCCTGCAGCACAGTGATGTCACTTCCTGCTTAATAACATCACTTCTGGTCTTGCCCCCCCCCCCAAACAGGTTGTCATGACTAAAAGGTGGGTCCCAGTGCTAAAAAGGGTGGGAACCACTGAGCTAGAACGAAAGATAGCTAGCCTGGCAAGTGTGCTAGCAGCAGAAAAACAAATATGACCCTAGATTAACCAACAGCTCTCTGGTGCTACTAGTGCTAGAAGCTGAAAAACAAATGCAGCCCAACTCCTACATTTTCCAAAGGTAGGAAGGCAAGAGAGTGAGAGATGGCCAGTGAGGAGGGGAAGCTGCAGTGCTCCCCTTGCGACACCACAGGCCTGGACATTTTAATGATGGACATTTATATGGACATAAGGCTGAGCCCTGATCAGGCAGCTATTTGTCTAGCAAGAGATTGTTCTCAACTGTAGTTACTAATAAAACATTTCAGAACTGCCTTTCTCAGTCAGACCAAAGTCTCGTTCAGTCTAGTTCCCCTTTTCAACTGTAGCTGATCAAATGCCTCTGGGAAATCCCATAAGCAAGACAGTTTTTAATTAAGGTATGTTACAATTAAGGTTTTTAATAAAATTTTTAGATTACCCTGGCCTTTAATCAATGAGCACACTAATTGGCTACACATAACTGTGGGTGGCTTTGGCCTCCTTATAGCTATTTTCTGAGTGGCTTTGCCCCCTCAGCATCCATTTTTTGGTGGTACTTCCTGTCGTCCCTTCTCGTAATTCCCCAAGTGCATACAAACTCTACAAGGATGGGGTTTCTGCTTTAAGGAGTTCAGGGAAGCATAATCACATTCACCCTTCCCATTTATCTTCATAATAACCCTGGATCCCACAATGGCCCAGGATCACTCTCAGCCCAATCCAAATCCCTTCCCACTGATACCACTGAAGGGGCATGCACTGTATCCATGGGAAGGGGCAGTCAGGAAGTCCCCTCAGAGGTAAGTGAACTTTTGTTTGCTTACCCCAGGAAAAGCCTCCATTGCCACCATGGGCTTCCTTGGATCTACGTCTGCTGTTTAGCAGATGCATGTAGCAGCAGCAGTAGTAAGGAAAATAGACAAGGCTAGGATATTGGTGCAGACAACTGCCACTGATCCCACCTGCAGTCCGCCTCCCGCCATGCCTTCTTCCCTGCTTCCACCCTTTCCCACCCCTATTCCTCTAACTCACTGCTCTGTTCCTCCCCCCACAGGTAAGACATACTTACCTGTGCTGGGCCTCCTACGCTACTTGCAGCAGTTTGCTCCAAATGGCTGCTTGCTGCATGCTATGTGTACTGTCAGAAGTCATTTTACAACTGCGGAACTCTGTTCCGCTGTTTTAAACCTCTATGCATGCCAGCCCAATCCCAGATAGGATTGGGCTGCCAGCGAATTTCATGGCTGAATGTGATTTTGAGTCTGGGTCTTCATGATCCTCAAAGTATTTCAAATTTAAGCCTGCTATTTCCACTGAAATCCATGGTCACAGCATAACGCTCACTGCAAAGTTCAGTGATTTATCAAATGAAGTGAAGCACATCACATTTTCAAATTTAGGAAACGTGAAGAGAATAAAATGTCCATGCAAAACACTTTCCTCAAGGACTCTCAAATAGTTCTCTCTCTTTTTTGTAATAAAGGAACTCATGAGCATCTGTACAAAACAAACTATTCATAAAGAACTGTCTCCACCCATAGCTGTGCCCACAACATCAAATTCAATTAAGGGGTGCAGGCCATGAGTTCTTCGTTGCACCTTTGGTAAAGATGCAAAACAATAGTGGCATCCATTTAGGGTCAGGAATGGGCAATCAAGGGCCATCAAACATAAAAGAAGGTTTAGTTCCTTGATGAGCTCACCCCATGGTTTCCATGGGGGAAAAGAGCTATAACAAGGTTGTGTCTCAGAATCCCATGTGTCTCTCATCTCTCACTTATCTGCCTTGCATTTGTTCATTTTATCCATGTGTGCTGTGTAAAGCATCCCCATTCTAGGTGTTACTCAAGAACCATTGTGTAAAGCCAGCATCCAAGGCTTGTAACCTGTTCTGCTTTTTCTTTCCAACCTTCATCCTTTTCTTTCCTCAAGGTCAAATACAAGATACTGTAGCAGCTATCATTAGTAGGCTGCCTGGCAATACACCACACATCCCAAGAAAGCAGCTCTAGCTATCTTGCCCCGATTCCCTCTTCACATCAGATAGACTGCTTAGAACATAATATCCTTCTGAACCATCTTGCTGGGTTGGGACTTGGGAGCACTGTTTTGTGGCTCCAGTCCTTCCTGGAGCATAGTTCTGGAAAATGATGCTGGGGAATTCCTTTTCAGTGCCATGGCCCCTTGCCTGTAATATCCCAGAAGGTTCCATTCTATCCTCCATGCTCCTTAACCACCACATGAAACTGTTTATCAGGGGACTTGGAACTGCAGATGACACCTGTGACAAATGCTATTTATCCTCCCTATGTTTTTACCAACTTTTTAAATTTTGGAATACCGTAAGGGCAATGCAGCTCCAAGGTGAGGGGACAAACATTTCTTTATCTTAAGGAGGGCTCCATGACTACTATTCCACTGCAGAATGCAGAACATGCCCCATTGGCACAGCTATGTCATTGCTGGAAAGTTGGTTAGGATTGCACCATTATAGATGTAAATAATTTTTTTTATAGATTTAATCTCTACGGTAAAATTGAAAGCACTCAGAAGTGCATGTGAGTTAATGGAACAAATGGATCTAAGCACATTTTAATATCAAATTGCATTCATATCAGCCTACAACAAACAAAATATATAGAGATTACCTCTGAAAAGTAAATAGTTAACAAAGCTACTTGTTTTAGTGACTATGAACCTGCAGTGTGGTTTGGGGTATCTGTTACAGTATGGTGTTGTGTGTATTGTCAGACTAGATAAGTGCAGGGCCCCCCTAGATGCGGGGCCCAAGTGGGAGCAGTTGGCCCAATTGGCATAGAGCTGGGCCTGCAGGAAACCATAGCAACTTAAAGGGAGGGGGAATCTGAAAACTCATTTATTTCAAAATCCAATCCCCTCTACCTCACATATATAGTACTTTAATTATACTTCCTGGAATGAGTGTATAACAGTGCATTGTTCATCAGATTGATGATATCATACATCCCTTCCAATGGAGATACATTGTTTAATTATACGTATTTTGCATGGAGAATGATTTAAGATGTAGGAAAGCGTTTACTGGGTTCTTGTTAACAGTTTAGGAGCTACACATGATCTTTGAAGTATTTCTCCATATGTCCTATGAAAACTTCTACAGAAACTCTGTTGCGGGTTTCATCCCTGTTGGAAACTCAATATGATAACCTTTGACAGGACCTTTTCCATCATGGCATCCAGTTTTGGAAGTTCCCTTCCAGTAACAGCTAGATCTTCCCCTTTCCTGTTAGCATTCTTATTTGCCCTAGCTTTTCCCTGATCGGTTTTAATTATTCCCCCCCTCCCCCCGGCTCTCTATCACTGTTGATTACTCATTTTTGTTTTAGTTCACTAATTAGTTTCATATGCTGTTTTAATATCATTTGCTGTGTTATGTTATTTTGTTGATAATGAATTTTAACAAATTGTGAACCAACTTGTGAGATAGGAAAGGGCAGGATAAAAGTGTTTTAAAATAAAAAGGAACTGCAGATTAGGCAGCCAAGCAATAGAAGGCTTTAGTACAGGAAATAAAAGAGAAATTCTTTTGCAAAGGGAGGATTTAGTAGAAGCAATATTTAAATTATTTAGATTAAACAGTATGCAGGGTATTGAGGCTAAACTTCCCATATCTTAGACAGCAAAACAAGGATAATTAAGGACTAGGAGTTTATCTTGTGTTTTGAAGTAGATTTCATTTTCTGCAGTAGATTTCCTTATACGGATTTGCAGGGACTCAAGCCAGCTAGCTCTGACACAGAAAAGAGCACAATCTTCATTCATTCAGATTGTTCCCTGAAAGCTCCCAGAAGGTGTCCATGTGATTGCTTATATAGCTTAAACTGTATATCGTACAACATACACTGGAATACATGCTAAATAGTATTTGCAAATGAGAGGGCTGGGGGTGGTTCAGCAGTAAGCACAAGTCCTATGAAGAATATAGGAAGTTGGTATGTTGAACTTACAGAGAAGATTACAGAGAGACATGATAGTTATCAAATATCATAAGGACAGTCATATGAAATAAGGAGTAGACTTACGACTCATTCCTACAGGTGTGTTGTGCCTCCAGAATGAGCATTCCAGCAGCGTAATGCAAAAGCTTTCCAGCTTCTGTGAAAGGCAACATGCTGGAGTGCATGGCCTGGCCATTGCCAGAAGTGGCAAGTGGCTGGTTCTGTGTGGGAGTGGACACCAGGTGCCCACCACCCCAGAGAGGATTGCACAGGGGGTGGAAAGGAAGCGGGGGTGGTGGTGGAACAGATTGGGCGTGGGAAGAATGGGGAGGTAATGGGGAAAGGGAGAAGGGCAGACTGGGCTTGGGAAGGGGTAGGTTCAGTGGCAGTGGCACCCTCAAATCCTAACCCTCTTCCTGGGCACAATCTGCCTTCATGGATCCATGTGGACTCGTGCCAGCAATATTGCTGGAACAGTTTTGAGTTTAGCCCTCCGGTAGCACGGACATCGCCCTAGGGGAGCAGGACAAATGTGGCCTTTCCCCAAGGAGGCCTCCAGAGGCCAAAACTCCCCCGTGGGCTGCAGCGGACACCACACTGGTACTATTGCATCACAGCATGCAGAGTTAGGTAGGATTGGGCTGTTTCTCTCTGCTGTTCCTGAGGGCAGGACTAGTGGGTTGAAACTACAGGGGAGCAGTGGCTTTCCTACAGTAGGGCAAAACTCTAAGTTTTGTAGGAGCCTGAGTTCCTGAGTAATGCGGGCCCCTTGCCTTTAGAACCATTTGCAGCTTGGAGGCTTTGCTCTCCAAGCCTCAAATGGCTCTGAAGGTGAGTCGGAAGGGCTGCTTTACACAAGAGCTTAGGAATGCCTTAGGAACGCCTCTGCAGCAATTTAGACTAGACATGAGGAAGAAACTAAAAGTTTACTGGCACTGAAACTCTCTGCCCCACGTGGTTTTCAAGCAAAAGATGGATGGCCACCTGTTAGGGATGCTGTACAGTAGCAGTTGCTAGCCCTGAGCATGGAGAATTCATGGAGCCCTGAGAATTCTTAATATTCTATTACAGTATATCAACCTGACAAAAATGGTTTGCAGTCTGCTGTGATAATATGGAGAAGGAAAATGCTACATTAGTATTTCAAGAATAGATTAGTCCGGAAACAATACTGACACCCCTTAAACCTTATTATGGGGTGTTCCTGAGGTGAATTCTCCACTTTGACCTTCACTGTGGTTAAAAGACCACAGCACGGATATTAACCATAGTTTCGGCTGCAATCCTATGCACATTTTCTTGACAGCAATCCCCAATGACGACAATGGGATTTACTTCATTGTAGAGAAACATAGGATTGTGCACCAAGTCTAACCAGTTTCCTTGTTATAATTAGAACTGTCACATCCACTGATTAATCAGCCTAGCCAATCAATTACATAGCCAATCAATTACATGATTAAGCCAATTATGGGGAGGGGGATAATTACATTCCTCTTGCATCACTGCCACATTATCTGTATCTTCTACTTCTAGCCCCTGCAGCTCTCCTCTTGTTAGCTGCAAGAAAATGAGACTTCCATGACACAGGGCCAGTACCTGGGAGCATGTCCCATTTCACAAAACCATAGAGTTGGAAGGTACCTACAAGGTCATCTAGTCCAGCCCCCTGCCTGTAGCAGGAAGTTCGCCTACAGCATCTCTACCAGGTGCCTTCATCTTGTGATCCACTGCAACACCAAGATCTTTCTTACAAGAGGTGCTGCCAAGACTGGTATCTCCCATTCTATACCTGCACTTTTGGTTATTTTTGCCCAAGTAAAGAACCTTACATTTGTCTCTGCTGAAGTTCATCTTCATACAACTGAATACAATACAGAACTGAATACAATACAAAACTGATACAACTTTCGGCCAGTATCCAATATCCCATTTCTGGGCAAGGTGATTGAGCGGGTGGTGGCGTCCCAGCTTCAGAGGGTTCTGGAGGAAACGGATTATCTGGACCCATTCCAATCTGGCTTCAGGCCGGGGTTCGGGACGGAGACTGCCTTGGTCGCCTTGGTGGATGACATGCGCCGGGGGATGGACGGGGGAAGTGCGACCTTGTTAGTCCTGCTGGACCTCTCGGCGGCTTTCGACACCATCGACCATGGTGTCCTTCTGGGTCGATTGGCCGGGTTGGGGCTTGGAGGCACTGTTTTGAAGTGGTTCCGCTCCTTCCTGGCTGACAGATCCCAGAAGGTGGTGCTGGGGGACTCTTGTTCGGCACCCCGACCTCTTAGGTTCGGGGTGCCGCAAGGTTCCATCTTATCCCCCATGCTGTTTAACATCTACATGAAACCGCTGGGAGAGGTCATCCGGGGGTTCGGAGTGGGGTGCCATCAATATGCTGATGACACCCAACTTTATCTCTCCTTTCCCCCTGATTCTGAGGAGGCGGTTGAGGTCCTGGATCGCTGTCTGGAGGCAGTTGGGGGCTGGATGCGGGCGAACAAGCTGAAATTAAATCCGGATAAGACAGAGGTGCTTTTGGTTCGGAAATCCACAGCTCGGGTATTGGACTATCGTCCTGCTCTGAATGGGGTCGCACTTCCTCTGAAGGAGCAGGTTCGCAGCTTGGGGGTTCTCCTGGATTCACAGCTACACCTGGAGTCCCAGGTGTCGGCGGTGGCCAGGGGAGCCTTTGCTGCTTCGGCGACTACACTGGCTGCCAGTTCTGTTCCGGGCCCAATTCAAAGTGCTAGTTTTGACTTTTAAAGCCCTTTACGGCTCGGGTCCGGGGTATTTGAGGGACCGCCTCCTTCTATATAATCCAACCCGTACTCTTAGATCATCTGGGGGGGCCCTTCTGACTGTGCCGCCACCAGGAGAAGTAAGAGGAGTGGCGGCCAGGAAGAGGGCCTTCTCGGTGGTGGCCCCCCAACTCTGGAACACCCTTCCCCTCGAATTGAGAACTGCTCCCTCTCTGTTTACATTTCGGCGGGGGCTGAAGACCTTTTTATTCCAAAAAGCTTTTAATTGCTGACAGGTTGGCTGGCTGGTTATTATGATCCACAGGGCTTGTGTCTTATTTTATTTTTTAATTGTTTTTAAATTGTTTGTGTTTTTTAATCTTGATTGTTTACTGTTTAATACTGTTTTTAACTGTTTTTAATGTTAACTGTTATATTTTATTTTTATCCTTTTTAATATTGTAAGCCGCCTTGGACATCTGCCTTGGCAGAGGAAAGGCGGGGTAGAAATTTCTTAAATAAATAAATAAATAAATCTTATTCATCTCAACCTAGTATTCCATTTTGTCGAGGTCTTCCTGAAAGTTTCTACTGTCTTCTATTGTGTTTGCTACTCCTCCCAGTTTGGTGTCACAGGCAGATTTGATGAGGTCCCCTTGAATCCCTTCATCGAGTCATTGTGAAGATGTAAAAGAGAAATGGGCCCAAGACAGAGCCCTGTGGAGCTCCACTCAAAACCATCCTCTTGGGAAAATGCCAACAATTCTCTTGTTGTGCCTGTGGGGCTGAAAGAGGCAGGAGGTGTGAATACGTTGTGCTTCCAGGTGTCTCTGGAATGAGATGCCCCTGGAATATCAGGGAATGAGAGATCCTTACACTGGCCCCTTGCCACTTCATAGGACAATCACCCTTTTCCTGACACCCAAGGAAAGGGGTGCCTGGAAAAGACAGCACCATGTGATTGTTTTGCATTCTTTTTAGCCCTGCTGGTCTTAATGGAGCAAATATGCAGAGGAGAGGTATGTGCTCATGCTATCAGTCTTCCTTCCCATAAGGATAGAGTACCTGCCTGAGAATAAGAGATAGTTGCTCTGCTTCGTCATGTGGACAGGGCACCACAGCTATGAAAGGTCAACCTTGTGGGCTCCTAGGAAGCATCTGGCTGACCACTAGCATGTTTCTCATGCATTGTAGCTAGAGGTGGGAGAAAATGGTTTTATGGATTTCAGTGTTTTCCAAAGTTAGAAGTGCAGAAAGGGGTGTTATGTGCTTTTATTCCAAATTTCCCAGTATATTTATAAATTATAATCACTTTAAAAGTGTAGATGGTATAGTGTCAGCAGATGAAGCCATAGTCATTACCCATGCACCCTCTCTATTAAATAAAAACCAAATAAAACAGGATGGGGTTATGTTTTTGTAGATTTTGGGTTTTTTAAACAAAAATGAGAGGCGCAGAAAGCATTGTTGTGTTTTTATTTTATTACCACCGTTTTCCTCCGCCTCTAATCACAGCACAGGAATCCCAGTGGCTGCAATAGAATCTCCATGTCATAGCAATAGAATCTCTATGTATAGAGACAATTTGCCTCTAATACCAGCTGCTAGGACAAAACAATGGGGAAATGAAGGAAACATGAAACTCTGAGTGCACTGATGGATGTGACACCAAAGGTGTTCACTAAATCTATATATACAAAAACGAACGTGGGTGTGTGTGTGGGTGTGTGGGTATGTATGTCCGTATGTTCTGAATAGGCTCCTCAACGCCTGGACCGATCGGCACGAAACTTGGCACGCATACACCTTGCGGCCTGGCGACAAACACCGCGGGGGTCAGACCCCCCTACAGCCCCCGGGGGTGAGGGTACGGGGGGGTCCTGATGTGAAAATGGTCAGAAGCGGCCAAAATTGGAGTCAAATCCACAGTTTCCGGGGGCGCCGAGATGAGCTGCGATGCTCCCAATGCAGTTGAAGTCTGGGTTTGCCCCCCCCCCCGACATGGGGGGCAAGAAGGGGTGCAAAACACAGTGTCCGCCATGCCCTGCTGGAATGCCTGGACCGACTGGCACCAAACTCGGCATGCGGAAGCCTAGCAGCCTGGCCACAAACGCTGCGGGGGTCAGGCCCCCCCTACCGCCCCCGGGGGTGGGGGTACGTGGGGGTCCTCACGTGAAAATGATTGAAAATGGCCAAAATCGGCGTTGAATCCATAGTTTCCAGGGTTGCCGGGACGAGTGGCAATGCTCCCGATGCTCTGCGCGTTCAGGTTCACCCCCCCTTGGCGTGGGGGTCAGGAAGGGGTGCGAGACACAACAGCCACCGTGCCCTGCTGGAACGCCTGGACCGAGCGACACGAAACTTGGCGTGCATACACCTTGTGGCCTGACGACAAACACTGCGGGGGTCAGACCCCTCTAGTGCCCCCGGGGGGGGTATGCGGGGGGCCCCCAAGTGAAAATGGTCGACAATAGCCAAAATCGGCGTCGCATCCATAGTTTCCGGGGTTGCCGGAGCGAGCGGCGATGCTCCTGACACCTCGGAGTCCGGGTTCGCCCCCCCCTCAGTGTGGGGTGCGAGAAGGGGTGCAAGACACAATATCTGCCTTGCCCTGCTGCAATGCCTGGAGCGATGTGCACCAAACTCGGCATGCGCTTGCCTTCCAGCCTGACAACAGACACTCTGGGGCTCTAGCACCCCGAAAACGCCCAAAATTGGGAGATCGGTCAGGGATGGATCAGGGATGTGAGATATAAACACCCGGGCGAAGCCAGGTACATAAAAGCTAGTATTTTATAAATTTCCACATACGTTCTCTCTCACTGGGAAAATGTATGCAAATTTAATCCATTGTCTAAAAATCTGATAATGCCATCTCAAGCCTAACAAACCCCCACAGATGCAGCCGCACCAATGAAGTGTGCATTACATCTTGTGTATGTGAGGTGCTGGATACCTCGTTGAGGTCAGGGATTTGTTCCCTTCCATAGAGCAAGCCTCCGATGCCACAATGGGGAGTCTTGTATCTGCACCAGCCATTTTGTTTGCCACAAGTCTGAATAAGGGAGAGGGAGGGGAGAGGAATGGCGATAGGATCCTGACCCACTCTCTCCCCATTCCACCATCAACCCCCTTTCCACCCATATAATCCCACACTGAAAAGCCCCAGTATGCCTCTGACCTGGTGTCAACCAGTGGAAACCATAAGCAGCCACCCCTTAGGCCCACATACAGAATACCAAGTGGTGAGGCACATTTTCCACAGAATAAATGCCCATCAGGATGCAAACACTCACATGGGTTTCCTAATCCACTGGATTTCTTGCCACAGAATATCCAGGTATGTCTTTACCACTCATTGCCCTCCTAATCAGTGAGTTCAGATTCTTCCATATGGATTTCTGAACATGTGGTTGCAAAACCCATGTGGTTCTTGATATCTGTGAGTTTGGTAGGTGAGGTGGTATCCTAGACTAGCTGCCAGCAGATGACTTCTTCACCAGAGTGTATCCTCTTGTTTTCAGATTTAAAAGGCAACTGTTGGTCTCCTTATCTTATGGCAAGTAGGAGAGACAGCAGCAAACCTGTAATTTGTCTCGCCAACTACCACTTTTCTTCTTGCAACATTGCTGAAAGTACCTGCTTTAAACATGTGGCTTTCTTCCATTGAGCAAGTCTTCCTTCTTCTCCCCATTGCTGCGTTTTGGTCACAAAGAGATAGTTTTCCTAAACAGGTGTGCACTGTCTTACTCTTGGGAGTAGCAGCCTGTGGTTGAGGTGGGGGATTGTCAAAGATGCTGGTTTCCTTTGCTGCATGTGCACAAACTGCTTAAGAGTCTAATCCTAACACCCCACCTATGTGGCCTTGTTGCTAGAGCGCAGGCTGTGGGGAGGGGTGACCAGATTGCCTGGGAGAGGAAAGTAGAAATGTTACATACCACTCTCTAGGCCAGTGATGGCGAACCTATGACACGTGTGTCAAAGGTGACACACCAGCAATCACCACTAACTGACAAAAACTGAGTTTGTTTTACTTATTTTTCATTTTTGTAATTATTTGGTGTTTCATTATATAATACATAGCACCACACATGATTGGATGTATTTTTTCTTTTAATAAATGAATAGAAATAATTGTTTCTCTTTTTTTTGGGAGGGGGGGTTGACACACCAGCAGAGTCAAGTTAAGCACTTTCCTAAGTTTTGACACACTGCGGTGTTTCTGATTCCTACTCCATGCCTACTCAGAAGTAGACCCATCACATTGGATGGGGCTTACTCCCAGGAAACTGCTATAGCTCAGGCAGAGAGAGTGAGGAGGCAGCGGCAATGACATCTTTCATGCTGCTTCTTTTTGTCTCGTCTTCTCCCTACCAGGGGCAGACAGCTGTCATGCCTACTCAGCCCAAGCTTTGTAGTGGCAGGAATGAGACTGAGGCAGGGGAGTATGAAATTGACGTATCTTTGTCTGTGGGTGCCAATGAGTATGGGGGATAGGAAGGTGCCTGCTTTGTGCCTGCTTGCTCAGAAACCCTAAGGAGTGCCTGGCAGCTTGCTCCTGCATGAGTTAGTCACCTCTAGGAACTCTGGCACAGCGCGTGAATCCTCCAGTAGCCAGCAAGGCTGCCACTTTTACTGTCCTCAGAAGGGCGAACACTCAGGGAGAAGCTCCTGCCTCTTTCAGCTGGCAAGTTCTGCTGGGATACATGCAGACACAGGAACTCTGCCAAAGGATGACTGGCAGTTCCAGAGGTGGGATCAGCATAGCTTTTGCCACCAAGAAAGCCCTGGGTGAATGTGTGGTTGCAAATCCCATGTGAGCTGACATTCACAAGCGTGACTCATGAATCTATTTTCTCATGGAATAGCTGGAAGTTTAGTTTTGGCCTCGGGCTTGAGATTTCAATGAGTACTGCCTAAACCATTTTCAGGCAAATCTTTGCAGACTAGACAAGAAAAGACTAGAAAAATGTGTTTTTTAAAATAAAAGTTGCGATTCTGTACCCAACACCATATTGCAAGCTTTTCCTTTACTCTCACAGAACTGCAACATATACACTGAAATGTTAATGACTAGTAAGGAAAGCAGTCATACTTTTTATCTGTTTTGATCCCAAAATGTTGGAATCTCAGAAGAGACTGTGGAGTGCAGGGGATAGCCACATAAGCCCTCATAGTAAAATATCTCATCATAGGTTCCTGCTTTTCTATGCAGCTTTGTTAATCCCCCAGATGGGATCACAAAACATCCCTGGATGGGTACCAAAAGGAAGCAGATCCTTATTTCCCCACTACGGAGTCAAAAGCAGCCTTAAGTGAAGCTTATATTTGGACTTGCTCCAATTGGGCTCAGAAATTTCAAGGTGCAATTAGCAGTGGAGTGTGTGAGTGCAAGACACAGTGCTGGGAATATCCATCAGAGCTGCTGGCATCTCTTTAGAAAACACTGGTAGGATCAAATGTAGCACTTTTACAGTGACAAGGATAATATTTGTTGAGAGCTAAACCACCTACAGGAAGTGTGAATCATATGGGCACAGACGCACCGGTATTATTAATTTTCAAAAATCTTTTGATTTAAGATGAATGTCAGCCTTAAGATGCCATTTCCCTTACACCCCCCAAACCATGGGAAATTGGGGTGGTTGTTTTAATTTCTATCATGTGAACAGTCATGTTTCTCTTAAATGCTTTGAAGGGATCACAGAATCAATTCTGCAATTTTCAACAGCTGCTAACACTTTTGGCTGAAGTGTGAAGTATCAACCTGGACAGCTTTCCTTGATAAAAGAGTCCAGTGTTATTTGAGGACCACAGCTGGATGCTGTCAGAATGTAGACACAGACATCCAGCAAGACAACTGCAAGACGCCTATTTCCAATTTTTCATACTTTTTGGAGCATGAGAGAAAATAAGAAGCACCATAATAATGGCTGATCTTAAAGCACACTGTTTTTGTAATCAACTTTCTCAATTTTCAAATACTATTGGTCACCATATTGGAAACCTGAGATCCAATACCTAAGATAGATTCTCTTGCACATAATAAAGAGTTTGGTGTTAGGCAAGCTGCTTCCTAGGATTCGTATGCAAAGAAGCTTTGAATTCATCTTGAAGCAAACCCAGATAGATGGCCCTAAACAGAACCAAGTTGTTTTCACATCGGATTAACGGCATCTCCTTTGTTTGATAGAGTGACTAATCCAGTAGGTCATGGGATTGCCATGGAATTGGTAAACACAGATTTCAGCAAAGTATTTGATTAAGTTTCCCATGATATCCTTGTTGATAAAATGGCAACATATGGACTAGATTAGGAGTGTCAAACTCGTTTCCTACAGTGGACTAAATGTGTATTCATGGTGCCTGCTGAGGGCTCGAAGTGATGGCTTTGAAACAATGCTGAGGGCTGGAGGCTGGCTTCGAAACAATGCAGTAGCGAAGGCTGCAGGGGTGGGGAAGTGGGGTCATTATGACTCCATCCCCCATCTAGGTGCCCTGTCCAGATGTATACAGAATCTAAGGCCTATGCCTAATGCTGAATGGGTGAGACAAGAAAGGTGATACTGTTGGAGTAATGCCTGGTCCCCTGCTCAGCAGTCTCCCAGCTTGAGTTGGCAGAGCTAGTCTCAGGTATGGCGCTAGAATACACCTGGTTGTTTGCTCTGGCGGACTTCAATGTTCATGCAGAGACTCTTGATATAGGACTAGTCCAGCATTTCATGGCTGCCATGGCACCTATGGGCCTGTTGCAGGTAATATCTGCCCCAATGCAACTAGTTTGGCACAAATTGGATCTGTGTCCAATGTTCACTGCTGGGCAGGTGGATGGTGATCTGGGAGTGGAGGAGATTAAGGGCCAATCCTGAGGGATGTACTGCTGGCTAAAAGTGTTGTGAAAGTTCCGTAAAGTACATTTACAATACCATAGAAAGAGGGAGCTCTGGTGCCCTCAAGATGCCTTCTCCCATACATACCAGTCCAATCTCTTAGATCATCTGAAGGGGTTCTCATTCAAGTGCCCCCTCTATCTCAAGTTAAAGGGCTAGCGTCTCAGGTGTGAGCCTTCTCTATAGTGGCACCACTAATTCTTTTCAGAAGAATTAAGATCTACACACTCCCTCATGGCTTTTGGAGAGGGCTCAAAACATACCTATTTAGTCTTGGTTTTGGATTATCTGCCCTTTGGAATAGTATTATTGCTTGACTACTCCCCCGAACAACTGTTTTCCCCCCTCCCATGACCTGATGTGCTGGGTTTTGCTCTGTTTTTGAATGTCCTGTGTGTTTGTGTAAAATATTTAATGTTTTTATGCTTTGGGGTTTTTTTTAATGTGTTTTACATTGTGTTGCATTGTACTTTTATGTTCTTTGTAAGCCACCTTGGGCATTTGATTCAGCATAGGAAAGGTGGGGTATAAATTCTTCAAATAAATAAATAAAATGGCTGAGCAGAAGTTTTAAACCTGCGTTTTCCAGATGTTAAGTCCTATGTAAGACTCTCAGGTTCCTTTTGAGTAAGGAGATGGGTGGGCTATAAATCTTACCAATACATAAATATATACATTTGACAGGGCCAAGGGAAGAACTTGATGATGCTTCAAAAAATGTCTTATGGTCTTACAGCCCAATCCTTTGCTTCCCGGCACCCGCAGGATACAGCATTGGCCATTTTGGCACTGCTGTTCCTTTGGGTGCCGGGAAGCTGCCAGAGGTCTCCTCAGGGGAAGGGGGCATTCTTTCCCTTATTCCGAGTAAAGCCCCAGTCTCTGCAATGAGCCATCTCAAATTGCGCCTGCTAAATAGCAGGTGCAAACTCAAGAATCCTCATATTGGGCTTTCAAGCCCAACACAGGGGTTAGGATTCAGTGGAGCCTCTGCTGGGCCCACCCCTCCCATGCCTGTCCTGTGCCACACTTCCCCCTGCCCAGAAATGCCTCCCCCATGCTCTCCTGCCACCTTCCCCACACCTGTCGGCGCTTACCTTCATACTGCTGGTGGCTGGGGCTCCCGTAGTGGTGCCAGCAGCCCTGCCAGTGCCGTTTACTCTGCAGGTGCTGCAAACATGCTTTATGACATGTTTGCAACATTCAGCGCCGGTGCAGGCACTGGGCAGTAAATCCCCAAAAGATCAGGCCCTTAGTTCCATCACCCACATCTACTCCAATAATCACAGCTCTCAATTGCCTGATGCAATTATTTCAGACATTGGGGCCAAATTTACGTCAGTTGAATTCAAGGCATTTATGGACAAAACCTTATCCAAGCTCTCATCCTTGCTCTGTGCCATCCCCATGGAAATGGCCAGGCCATATGGATGGCAGAGACAACAAATGATGCTGAAGTGGATTATTGGCAGAGACTGATCATCTCCCAGGTTTCTCATTGCTCAACATATTACTTCCTGTTTAACAACAGCAGTCAGTAACAGCAGTCAGACCTGCTGAATTACTTATGGGACAACATCTCAAAACATCCCTTATCTATCTTCGTTCAGATTTAACTGAGGACTTGCAAGATAAACAGAAATGTACTGTATTCTGAATGCTGCTTTGTGAGCACATACTCTTTGGTCATGTGCACCACAAGAATGAGGTTTTTGCTAGGAATTGTGGCCCTGCACCAAGATAGGATCCTCTCTCATTACGGTCATTAGAACCGTATCATACAAAACCCATTGTTCGGTTAGGCAGGTATGGCATTGCCACATTGATCGACTGAGCAGGCATTCTTCCCAGAGTAATTTGGCAACAACAGAATCATCAGAAGCATTTCCTTCAGAGCATCTAGAGTTAATGTGCCTGCAACATCCCCCTGCAGAATTGCCAGTGACATTAAGTGATGATAGTGATGCTGACCTTGCCTACAGCAGTTGCCAAAATAAAGTTACTGGAAATTTGACAGCTCCCAACAGAATTCAGAGACAGGCTTATGACAGGACAGCCCTCATTGGGTGGGGAACCACATTAGCAGCAGCCAGCTGGGGCTCCACTCAGGCAGTGGAAGGCAGAGGCGTTTCTATAGGGATGGCAAAGCTCTAAGTTTTGCAAGGAGCCTTACCCTGTCATGGAAATCCCGCCTCTCCCTTGCTGCTGTAGCCAGTAAGCAACGCCAAGATGTTGCTTTTCCCTGTGAGGATTGGCTAAAACGGTGCAGGAGAGGAGTGTTTTCCACTGCAAGGTAAGGCTTCTTGCAAAACTTAGAGCTTTGCCATCCCTGTAGAAACGCCTCTGGTGGAAGGCAGCAGCTGCAGGGGTAGAGGCAGTACTGCCATCCCCCCACTGGTGGGCATCTCTGTGCCCTCCTTCTTCCTGCCCACCTGCCTGATGGGTTGTCTCCTCCTCCTCAGGATAGTGGCGGCTTCTCTGATCCATTTAAAATAGCCGGTGAGTCTCGCCCCGTGCTAAACTGCCTCTCTTCAACCCTTCCAGGCGACCCTCCGTACTGGAACTTGAGCAACCGCAGAATTTCTCAGTCGTGGAGGGCTCTGGCCCCAGGTAAGCCCCCAGGTAAGGAGGGCCCACTGCACTTAAGGATGTGCAGCCCCATGGATGAGAACCATGGTAGTAGAGTGCTTTTACCCCATAGGCTTTGACGTTTCAAACTTCCCTAATCAAATCTTTTCCTTCTGCAACACACCCAACAGAGAGCAACCGTTGCTACAAAGAAGCTGTATAAGTCTTCTGACTAACTGAATAAAAGTAGAAATATTTTTATTGTTCCGTGGTGAATTTAAACTCATGAGCAGTCAAAGTTCCTAAGCCATACATTAATTTAATTGACCACATCCAAGAGTAAGCCAAGCGCTCTTGTTGCTATGGCCCAATCCTAACTGGCAGCTGCTATGGATCAACTCAGACCAGTGCCAGTTCAATCGCTGGCACAAGTCCAAGGTGATCCATGAAGGCAAATCCAGCCCAGGAAGGAGGGTCAGGATTTTATGTTCACCGCTGCTGCTGCTGCTGCTGCTGAACCTGCCCCTCCTGGGCCTGATCTGTCCTCCTCCCCACCACATCCACCCTCCTCCTGCCCTGTTCCATCCTCTGCTTGGGCTTACCTGCTTCTGCAGGTCATTGTGGATCTGCCAGCACAAGTGGGCTCGGTGCCAGCAAAAAAGCATGTTTCACCGACAGGGCAGCCCAACTGCATTGGGCAGTTAAAGCTGACGCCCTGAAAACCATGATCTCATCAGCCAACATTTGGTTGCCTTTAATATATAATATGCCAATACTTAGCTCCTTGTAAGCCCCACAGAAAATCTGAAGCAAGCCTTGACAGCCTTGCTCTCTGTCCTTCGTATCTTCTCTGACATAAAATGCCTCCTTCCCTTATTGTCTTTAGGCAATTCATTGTTTTATGCCACTCATCTGCACAGAATAATCATGGTCGCTGTTAAAGATTTCCTCTTGTAAACTCTGGGACAGCCCTGGTTAAGATAATTCTTAATTAGGTAATTCACCACGGTTAGCATTGGTGCAGCTGCAATTGATACAGGGTTAAAACCAGGCTTCCATAATTTTGCTTATCATAGTGAATGCTCAGCTGACCTCTAGCCAGAGAGCCCACTGCTATCTCCCAACCTTGGCGCTGTGGGGCAATGATGATCCCACCCATTTCCAAATCCCAAGAGTTGAAGAGAGATGCCTGGAGTTTGTTTATTACCATAAGTGTAGCAGAAATGGAGCCTTTGAAATGGAGCATGGGGGTGGGGGCTTCTTGTTTTGGCTCTGCATCTGCCCACCATTCTGATTGCTTAACAAGTCCAGGGGCAAAAAAAGGTCCAGCCTGAGCCCTCTGAGGTGATGAGGAGGGTGGCGGCAGCGAGGACAGGGTGGGAGTTCCCAGTTTGGCTCTATATTCTTTCCAGCATTCAGCAGTGGGGATGAGGTTGCCATGGGAAGACAGCAGCACAATCCTAGGTGTATCATCTCAAACGTGAGCCGTTTTCAATGGGATTTATGCCCAGGTAAATACATATGGTCAACTTATACACCCCAGAATAAGTCCGACTGATCATATTATGGAAAACTGTGTATAAGACTGTATGAGCTGGAGCCTGGCTACCACAAATATTGGCTTGGCTAGTATCACCAGCCAAAATGAACTGAACTGAATTGAAATGATTAAAGCCGATATGAGGGAGGATGAAAGGCTGGTAGAGCATATTCTCACGGCTAGCTCTGGATTTGCTAACCATTTTTGACACTTTGCCAACATATTTGCACTGGAGTGCCCTTTCCAAGTTCTGCAACCAATTCTTCATTTTCAGTGATGTTTCTCAGAGTGCTGCTGCTGCTACTTCCACTCTTTCCCTAATCCTCCCAAATTTGCTGGGCCTATACTGAGCCAAAGCTTATTGGTGCTGCCTGAAACCTATAACTGATACCTCTAAAACATGCTTTCAGTCAGCCTATGGTAGAGCCTTTGGGGCACCTGCCCTGGACTCAGCGCCAAGGCAGGTGCATGACTGTTCCTCAGGCTCCTTCCTAATTTTTGTGGTTTTGTGCCCCCAGTTCTTTCTCCTTCAAAGGGAACCCTCCACAAAAGAAGAAAGTAAGTGTGTGTGTGTGTGTGTGCGTGTGCGTGTGCGTGCGTGTGTGCTCGTGCTCGTTCGAGAGATCACTGCCCTGGTTGCCAAGGTGCCAGGGCACTGAGTTATACCTCTGCTTTCAATACTAGGACTCTGCCATACTCAAGTGCACTTTTAAACATGTGCGGAGTGCTGACTGACCACAAATTTGGTATTGGGAAAGTGGCTCTCTCATCACAGGTTGCAATTTCCAGAAAACCGCAGATGTGCAGAGGAAGTCAGTCTCCATCCATGTTAGAAAGCAAGCACTTCTACAACCCTGTAGCCTCCCAGTCAGACCACCACTATTTTTCTCTATTCTTTAGACTGGTACTTGAGGGACTTGTTTACATTCATATTTCTTAACCTGGTTCAAGTAAATCCAGCCGTGGCCATGCGATCCTGTGCCGATCTATTCAGAAGTCCCATTGTGTTCAATGGGACTTACTCCTAGGAAAGTGAGCATAGGCTTGCAGCCAACTACCTGAAAACTTTTGCCAAGTACTCTGGAGGAAGGCTGGGGGAATTCTGAGGCTCTTTCTCCTTTGAGTAGTTGACAGGCTTGGGCCATCCCAGTCTGGTAAGGGGTGGTGGCAGTTCTAGCTTTTGGGCTACATTTAGACATTTTGTAGTCATTAAAGCCCAACTATGACTGATCTACAGCTAGCCTGGCATGTGACTAGGATCTGAATGAAGCCCAGTCACAGCAGTAGGCAGCCTCTATCACTGCCACTGCTGTCTCCCTCTTATCTTCATTCTGATCCAGTTGCAGCCTGGCCCATGTGCCACCCCAGGCCAGAACGACCCCCAGTTGCTGTTGGCTGCTGCCACCTAATGTTCCCTCCTTCCCAACTCACCTGGAGACCTGAGTTACTCAAGGCTGCTCTGCGGGCTCTTCGGAGTCTTACTACAGCCTCTGGAAAGGTTTTAAGCATTTCTTTCGGGTTTTGGTGAAAACGCTAAAAACTATAGTAAGCCTCTGAAGAGCCCACAGATGCCACATGTGGCCTGCCTGGCCCTCAGGAGGGCCTTGGAGGGCAAGTGGCGGCAACTCCAATAGGTGGGCAGTGGCAGTGCTGGCAACTCTGCTGCCACTCCGGCCCCTGTGACCCCCCTCTAGTCCCACCCCTATTCTGATCCTGCTACTGTTTGAAAAAGTTAGAAGTACTTTGGACTTTCCCAGAGATGGTTATTTGTGTAACTCAGTGTTTGGGGAGTGTCAGTTGTTCCAATGGAATTGTGGAGGAATAGTCAATATATACTGTACATTACCATCAAATAATTTAGGATAGATAACTGCCACTTTTCCAATTTTTTAAAAAAGTTGGTACTACCTGCAAGAAAAGCAATATTACTTATGACTATTTCAGTCACAAATTGTGTTGAATGCAGGAAAACAGGGCACTGTAATATCTCAGGAACATAGGATATTTATGGAATTGAAACAAAACCAATGTCGGTACTTGAGATATTCAACTAGACAGTCCAAGTTAGAGAAAGATCTGGCATTTGGTATTTAATTTGTCAATACTTATAAAAAAGAGCTTTTTGACACCATGGAGTTGAAAAGAATAACAAATGCAGGGCTTGGATTAAGCTGGAAGCAATATGAGGGACCTGTCGAGTAGGGCTGCCTCAAACTCTTCTAGAAAAAGGCCTGGAACGTAAGCATTTGTAATGACATGGCATATAGACTAACACTCTGAAAACTGTAATTGTAAGATTTGCTGTGAAATCTATTCCAGAATACGCTCAGAAATTAATTCATTATTGGCTGCAGCGAGAACATATGTTAACTTCATTTAAAGTATTTTTAAAAGGATACGCAGAAGTGGAGTGTACCTCCTGGAGGAAAACTTAAGAGTGCCTGCTGGGGGATGCTCTAACCCAGTCATTCTCAACTGTTTTTGGCAATGGCCCCTTAGGAGCTCTTCATAGGTTCTAGCCCCCCCCCCATGAAACATGGATACAACACAACCATTAAATTATTTATCACTCTGTGGCCCCCTTCAAATGTGCCAGGGCTGCCCAGGGGGGGGCATGGCTCCCATTGAGAATGGCTGCTTTAAGCTACCACTACGGATTTACTGCTGTTGTCCCAGCCAGAGACAAAATAAGTTGTGGTCTAATATTCCCACCTCCAACATAGTGACAAAGTGTCACTTGCTGTCACTGACGGAATGGGAAAGGATCAATTTCTTTGCAAGAGAGCAGTTGCGGGAGGGGGGGAGGGAGGAAGCCCTGTACTTCTTTATGCTACATTAGGTGTCAGGGTAGCTGCGGGAAAGGGAGTGAAGGAGATGATAGCTGGAGTTCTTCTTTTATTTCTCCCAAGAAGAGATATGAATACAACCACTGGAATTTTGAACAGACTTGGCTCCAGGCTTGGGGGGATTCTCATATCAGGTGAGCGGCAAGAATGGTTAGAAAGAAGCAGAGGATGTATAGTATGGAAGCCGTTGCTCCCAGCTGCCACCACCACCACTCACTCATCCACCCACCAGGGTGAGCAAACAAGTGAGTGGGCAGCTGACGCCTATCCCTCTGGGCAATAGATGGGGTAGAAAAGGACCTGTGCCACAGGCACCAGTGTGGGAAGAGAAGAATGTTGGATGGGACCCAATCCACCATCTTACGAGAGAGCAGGTGGCAAAGGTTCCTTTCCTCCTTAGCAGGATATGAAGCTGTCTTACACTGAGGGTGCAATCCAATGCCCTGTCTTGGGCTGTTGCTATTGTGGGGCCAATGGCAGTAGTGCTGGCGCGAGCGCACCAAGCGGCACCCTTGCGTCAGTGCTGCTGCCGTTGAGCCCAGGCTAGCAGCAGCATCAGCCCAAAAGCACCAGCCGAAGTCCGTGCGGCACCACTCCTGCGCCGCCGAATGTGGCCGGCACAAGAGCAGTTCTAGGCGGGGGAGGGTGGGAGGGAGAGTGTTTCTGGGCAGGCAATGGGTGGGGCGGGAGGCATGCCAGCCTGGGAAGGGGGGTGGAGCTGGGATGTGGCTGTTAGGCTGCATACAAGCTCCCGTCCCCGGGCCGTGCGGCTCTGATTCAGGCCACATGGCATCCTCTGCTCTGTGCCTGCTAAACAGTAGGCACAGATCCAAGGAGCCCATAGGTGCGGCTGGTGCCTACCCTGGGGTAAAAGCATGAACATGCTCTTGTCCAGGGAGGCTCCTGTCTGCTCCAACTTGTGCTGGAAATGGCACAGACCATTCCAGCACAAGTTAGGATTGCGCCCTGAGGCTGACGGTTCTCCATCTGGTGCAACATTGTCCACACTAACTGGCTGCTGCTCCAGGATTTCAGGCACAGGATTTTGTCTTGCTGCCAGAATTCAACTTAGGACATTCTGTATGCAGAGCATGTGCTCAACTACTGAGTTATGGATGGGTCCCCAACAGCGGTTAGAAGTTGGACCCACCCAGGGTGTTGGGATTTCAGCAGTTGCTTGAAGACCTCCATCCTCTGATTTCTGTTTCTGATATGATAGGAATTCCTAGTTTAAAATCTGACAACACTGACACTGCTAGGTTCAAAGAGATGAGCATTCAATCCGAGGAAACCCTACAAAGTTGAAATTTTTGTTGTCATTGAGATTGGCAAGCAGATAGATCTTACCCATGGGATGCAATCTACCAGTTACGTCTCCTACACATTTGCCACTTAACATGAGAGTATGGCAGACACTAAAATATTGTGGTCTGATCCTACTCTCAAATAGGATTGAGAGTAGGGCATTATCTATTTAAAGCAGCCTCTCTCTTTAGGCTAAAAATACCATTTAGAAAAAAGAACATGGATGGATCTGAAGCAGAACACCCCATTCTGCTGGCAATATAAACTAGTGTGAGCCCCATGAGAGAAGCAGAAACTTTCTCATATTATGGCCAGCAACCCACCACAAGATGGAGCCAAGAGATAGGAGAGAAGAGTCTACCTGTCCACTTAAACAGGTGTGTGTGAGAGGGGGAAAGGCTTCCAACTTTTTGTGCCTTCATTGCAATGGTTACGAGGATCCAGCTAGATCCTTTGGTGCTCAACTTCAGCTGCCTATCTCAGTGTGATAAAAAATACTCAATAATTGTTATCTTGCAATGCTGAGAAAGTCAGGATTATTTCCATATTGCAGATGTAGGAACTGAGAGACAACTAACAGAATATCAAGGCATCTGGCATGTTCTTTGCAGAATCAGGATTCAAATCAGGGACTTCATGATGTGCGTTCAGAGGCAGATCTAAGGGGGGGCAAAGCTCTAAGTTTTGCAAGGAGCCTTACCTTGCAGTGGAAAACACTCCTCTCCTGCACCGTTTTAGCCAATCCTCACAGGGAACAGCAACATCTTGGCGTTGCTTACTGGCTACAGCAGCAAGGGAGAGGAGGGATTTACATGACAGGGTAAGGCTTCTTGCAACACTTACAGATTTGCCCCCCCTTAGATCTGCCTCTGTGTGCTTTCAGCCCCTTAACCCCATACCAGCAGTTCCCAAGTGTGCATCATGAAGCAGCTGCCAGGGCTTGTGGGCTGTCCATTGCTCGGCAGGGAGACTGCAGTGTGAGCCTCCAAACAGCGGCAGGATGCTTAGCACGGCAGGCAGAGCTGCAGCACCTGACAACCACATGCTGGGAAAAGCCTGCCGGCTCTGACCTCTTACTGCCGTTTTGAGGCTTATAATGGCCTTGGAACCTGGAAGTGGTGGTGATGTCACTGCATGATGCATTGTGCATCATCACCACCACTTCCTTCCAGGTTCGAGGGTATCCTAAGTTTGGGAAACGCTGCCCTATACTAGTCCTCTGAAAGAGCGGGCAAAACATTAAGAATGAGCCTCCACCCAAAATAAGAAAGGACTAATATATGTTTGATGCTCATGACATGTTTTCCCCTTCAATTGATAGAGATTATTTCATCACATACCTGCCCCTCAAATGCGCAGTGTAAATTTACCAGCTTCAGCCCTGAATCATTTGCTGGAGGACCATTATGAGAAGGGAGTGCTTGCCGTGTGGCTGAAGAACTGTCCTCCTTTCCTCAACTATACAGTAATAATGCACTCAGGTTCGGTGCTTGCAGCCAACCCTAACCCTGGGCTTCTTCACACTATATTGCACAATGGAGACAGGGCTAAAGAGGTGGGAAAGAAAAAGGTATGAGCCTGAACAGGGCTCTGGTGCCACCAGGTTGGCTGGTGCCCAGAACAAGACCACTTCTCTCAGAGGTGGGGATACTTCGCTGCAGCCTGATGTTGTTAACTTCTCTCCTAACTGCCTCTTTTTCCCCTAAATACACACTAATGCTAGATGTGCAGATGCCATTGGAGGAGCATAACTAAGGTGATGGAGAGCATTGGTTAACAACCAGCTGAAGACCTGGTGCTGATGTCATGCGGGAAGAGCTTTGTCATCATTTTGTTTCCTCTCCACCTGCTTCTTAATATGTCAAAAAATACAATGTAAGAGAACTTTCCTTAGCACCGCCTCCTTTCCTCCACCCTGCTCCCCTTTCCCTGCCCCACAGGTTGTGGCACAACCACCACATTCACATATCACAACACATTGACTAACAATGGAATATTTTATTGGTATGGAAACCCTTTATCAGAACAGGGTCAGAAAGAACAATAAAGGGCATACAAGCCCTGTTAAAGGAGAACAAAATTTACAATGCAAGGGAGACCTGCCCCCTCCCCTGAATATTCTGGATCTGATGCAGAACCCTCCACAGCACAGCAGCTTGAAGCACACACACACGCACACACACACAAGTGCACTAGGTTGGCAGAATTCCCATAGCCTGTTAACAATCTCTCTGTTCTGCCCAGTTAGCAAGCTGGAAACACCAGTCCTCTCTGTCCCCAAAGTTGCTGAGGTTCCCCCATCATGCAGCGGATACTTCCCTTTGCTTCAAACACAGCAAAAAGAGAGAGACTGCACCTAAGAGTACCTCTGCCCTGCATGCACACCATGCTGACTGATTACGCTCTCCACAGATACACTCTTGTTCATGCACAAATAGCCTTCAGGGCAGAAGCTCACTCGAGACAGCAGAGAACCCCTGCATCACCCCAGCTGCACAAGCAGAGACTATTTCCACATGCAGAAACCTTACAGCCACACCTTGCAATCTTACCGCTTAAAAGATTTTGGCCTATCGTATGAGGGCCAGTGGTGGTGTTGGGCTCCTGCAGCAGAAGTCAGATAACCCTGGTTGTTTTTTGCCTGGGCATTGGATATTGGATGGAAGAGTGAGTGAAGCCCGATGCATGCCCAGATGCATGCCCTCCGAGTTCTTCATATTACAATTAGTACCAACTGCAACAAATTGAGTGCACCCTGCTGCCAAAGGCTCCAAAAACTCACTGGCAGATGACAGGCCCCACCCTTCATTGAACCTGACCCTCCCAAGAATAATAGTTCATTGTTGCAAATGCCACCCGCCAGCTCTGATTTCTTAAGCCAAGTAGTCCCCACCCCAATTTGCTGGGCTAGCAGGCTGCCTCTTCCCTGAGCAGTCCTGTGGGTGCAATCTGGACACCTGCAGACTCCAGCCTGCACAGTGCCCAAGGCTCAAGGGCTATTCATGCAGAATGGGTAGAGTCCAAGTCACTCCCACACCTCTGTCCATATGGCCCTGGTGTGGCGTGAGAGGGTTGTGGGAGGGTGCAGCACAAGCTCTCCTACCTGCTTATTGGTGTATTTCTGAGGGTTCGTGCGGTAGCTGTAGTCTGAATACTGCTCTGAGCCTGTGGAATTGCTGTCCCCAGTGCCCACAAAGGTATTGGTGGCCGGCAGGTCCTGTACTACCTGGTGCTTCTTGGAGGCAGACGGTGACTGTGGCTGGAGCTGGATGGAAGGCAGAGGAGAGTTGGAGCGGTAGTGGCGGCCCAGGTCAGGGCTGCCGGGTGGATAGTTAAGGGGTAAATGGATTCGAGGGCTGTCACTAACTGAATCATTCATAAGGTTGAACTTGAGGGATTTCTGCAGGCCGGTCTCCTCCTCATCCTCAGCTGGTTTGGGTGGCTTGGGCGACTTGCTCTTTTTCACCTTGCTCTTGACTTTGTTGCCTTTGCTTCCTTGCTTGGGAGCGTACAGGTCCTTTGTTTCTTTCTTGCCGGCCTGGTAGCCGCTCTTGGCCTCCTTTTGACGGCAGTACCGCACCAGGACGACAAGCACAATAACCAGGGTGACGGCCACAATGCCGGCAATGACCCCGAAGAGGATGTTGCTGCGCTGTTTGCTGCGCTCATACTCGGGGTCGCCAGCGATGTCAATGTCAATGGGCGTGTCCAAACTGTGCCCCACCAGGGTCTCCAGCAGCGTGCGGTTGGATAGGGTCTCGTTGACATAGAAATGGATCAACGCCGTGCCATGGCGGGAAGGCTTGCCCTTGTCGTTTACACGCACCACCAGACGGTGAAGCCCATGGTGCTTGCGAAGAATCTCCTTTTCCAGTGTGATGTTTCCACTCTGATGAGAAATCTTGAAGAGTTCAAAGGGGTTTCCACCAGTAATGCTGTACTGCAGCTCCGCATTGATGCCAGTGTCAATGTCTTCAGCCCCAACACTCATTACTTGCTGTCCAGGGCTAGTGTGGGGTAGAATATGTTTGTAGGAAGCATTGGACGGAGAGATTATGACAGGAGCATTATCATTCTCATCTAGCACATTGATTGTCACCCCCACGTAAGCGGATCTGGGTGGGTCGCCCCCATCCACAGCTTTTAGTCGGAAGGTATAAGTACTCTGCCGCTCACGGTCAAAGGAGATACTGGAGAGGATGGTGCCAGTACCATTCTGGATGACAAAGTCACCGTAGTCCTGCTCCACTGACAACTGGATGCGAGCATTTTCACCTTTGTCTGCATCAATGACTGTCACCATGCCCACAGGGCTCAAGGGCGGCATGTTTTCCATGACAGAGAAGTTGTAGCCACTTAGCATGAACTTCGGGTCATTGTCATTGCGGTCCATGACATTGATGGCAACTGAAGCAGTACCTTTACGGCTAGGGCTACCCTTATCAGCTGCAACCACCAAGAATTCATAGCGCTCTCGTTGCTCCCGGTCTAGCACAGTCTTCACCCGGATCTCACCAGACTCTGGATCAATGGAGAAGATGCCCTTGGACGAAGGCTCTGCCACTAGCGAGTACACCAGCTTAGAATTAGATCCACTGTCTGCATCAGAAGCACCCACTTCTACCACCAAGTCATCTGGGGAATTGTTTTCAGGAAAGGCCACCTCTGTTGAGCTCTGACTGAAGACTGGGTCATTGTCATTGACATCTACTACCTGTACCTTGAGGGAGTTGGTGCTGGACAGAGGTGGGTTGCCAGAATCCACAGCCACAATCTCAATGGTGTACTCTTTCACTGCCTCATAGTCTAGTGGTGTAGTAGTCTGCAGGAAATACTTCTTTTTGCTGTCACTGCCAGTGTCACTAGCTTGTCGCAGCTGGAAGGGGACATCACCAGCCACCACACAAGTCACAACAGCATTCTCCCCCTCATCCCGATCAGACACCTGCACCAGAGCCACAGGAGTCTCTACTGGCACATCTTCAGAGATATTGGCCATGCCATCCTGGTGGGTAACCAAACCAATGCCACGGATTTCAATGGATGGTGCATTGTCATTCATGTCTCTGACACTGATCACGACCTGGGCACGAGCAGTTTTGGGATTGGCCCCCTTATCCTTGGCCAGCACTGAGAACTTGAGCACATTGATGTCTTCACGGTCAACAGGACCCTGTACAGTGATGAGTCCAGTGGCTTTGTCAAGGCGCAGAAGTCGGCGAACCACATCTGAGGCTTGGTGGAAGGAATAGTCAATCTCAGCATTAGCACCTTGGTCAGAATCATTGGCTTTTACCTGCAATGAGAGAAGGAGAAGGTGAGCCAATAGATTTATTACTCCTGAGAAAACTATATGACGTGTTTCACTGTCACACAATTTCTGTACAATATTGTAATATGTGATAACCTAGGATACTCAATAAACAGTTTGAACTTATGTGTGAAACAGGTGTGCCATTCTTCAGTAGCTACTTCTCACAGGATACAGCCAGTGGTGGTATCTAAAGTGGGAGGAACCGGTACACTGGGTGGGACTTACGTGTGATTGGCTGCCCGTCCGTTCAGTTCCGCCACCTGCCCGCCTGCCGCGCGGGCTGCCCTGGCCTCGGAGGGGGCACCTGCTCGCCGGGGAGGATGGGTGGGGGGCGCGCCGGGTGCCTGGGAGAGCAGCGGTGGGGCGCGCCAACCAGGGGCAGCCTGCGCGGTGGGCGGGCAGGCGGTGGAACAGAAGGGCTGCCAATCAACCGTACATCCTGCCCAGCATTCTGGTTTCTCCCGCTTTAGATACCACCACTGGATACAGCTCTTAATCCTGGGAGTAACAGTTTTCCTGAGTTTCCCCATCACCAGTTTCCCCATCACCAGGTTACACAGAGACTCTTGTCGACATAGTGGTCAAACATGCGGCCCCCAAGGTCCTTTTTGACACTCTCAAAAGCTGGTCACAGACACACAGACACCCACCTCCTTCCACTTCAGAAGATTTTCAGCCTCCCTGCTGCACCATTCCAGCTTCTCCTCAGGAGAAGGAGAAGCCAGAACAGTGTGGCAGGGAGAGATTGGAAAGCCTGGTCCCACCCGCCTCTCCTGCTTGCCTCCTGAACCTGCCGAATGACTTCAAAAATGACTGACTCAAAAATAAACTGCCACTGACTTTGAAGGCTCCATTTAACAGTCATATTTGATGACCAGATGACTTGTCCTCCATGAACTTGCACGTTTTTAAAGCTTTGCAATTGACTGTCCACTCATTTTGTGCTAGTAAACTGTACAGACTACTTGGGTCATTGTGTAAAGTTCTCTGTCGATCCTAGATCTCCTATCAATTTCATTGAGTAACCCCATTCAAGTGTTACGGGAGAGAAAAATATACGCATCTGTATTTTCTCCACAATTTTATGTCTTTATCAAGTGTCAACCTTCAACTTTTTCCTACGCTAAAAAGCCTCAAACACTTTAGTATTTCCTTGCCAGACAGTTCCAACCCCTTTGCCATACTGCCTACCTTTTCCTAAACCTTTTCCAGCTGAACAATCTGCTTTTTGATTTGGGACAACCAGGACTATACACAAGGACTTTGGGCCAATTATGTGCTCTCGCAGTCTGACCCACCTCACACAATTGTGGGGATACAATAGGGCAACCTCCCAGTACTCCCTGGAGGTATATACATGTAATAACTAAAGCAAAAATAATACTATACTAAATCATGGAAATTCTCCAACTCTATAGTCAGAACTGACCATGCGTGCATGCACACACATGCAAAACCCATTTTTTGATACTATAAAGCATGACAAAATGCACAACTGCCCCACATCAAACTCCCATGTCTATGCCACACAACTCCTACAGAAGCTAGCAAAAGCACTGGATTCTTCCTATTCCTGGCCCAAAGGCTTGATGATGCAGAATGAAAGCATTTCTCTTTCCATGATTTTCAGGTGGAACTGGTTTGACTGGTCTAGAGAAGCCTCCTCTACCACTCTGCTATGCGAAGAATTTGCTAAGAAAAGCAACCTAAAACATAACCAGCACGTTCCCGATTCCCAGAAACAGGAAGGAAGTGGGACCATGCTGAAGGCAATTTGCAGAGCAACTCCTCCTTGGAGTGTTAGTGATGCATTCACACACATTAAAGTACTGAACACTGCATGATTTGTTAGCTAGAGACATTGGAGAGTGCAAAGTTAAAAATAAGATTAACACCCTGCTTCCAAGGTGCCACCACAAAGCTAGTCTGAAGCTCTTTTTATTCAGTGTGGGGGTTGAATGTTCTTGCTGCATCACTTCAGATATAGCAAGAGCCTGAAAATCAGGTGTCAGCAAAACACAGGGCAAACTAGACATGGGAATGTCTTGTTTGGGACTTGCATTTACTTTAAAATAGGAGTCGCACGAGGGCATCACGCAAAATAGAATCACAGCACAGAAGTAGGGTACGTTTAGTTCTTTGCTTGTGCATCCTCATGAATGCCACCCTCCAAAATTGGTATTTAACCTGAAGTTACCATTGGCTACATTGCCTCAGGGAGGCCATAAAAGCTCTGGGCTGGGGAATTTTCAGTGGGGAAGGGGCACAGAAATGAAGGGTTAAGCAACCACTGCTTACATACTGTGGTCTCCATCTGCATTAGGTTGCTGTATGGCTGTTACTTTAGGAAAAAAAACCTAATATCCTAGCTCAGGGCTCCTCACTGGAGCACTGCGATGCCCCAGCCAGGGAAGTCCTGTCTCTGTCCTTTAAGGTGCTGGGGAAAGCAGCAACATGATCCCCACGATTGCACTGCTGTCAGGGACTAGACAGGAAGGTTGTTTTTTTTCAACTTACCTGCAGCCAGCACTGCAGTCCTGGGGGGTGGGGTGTCCAGGAAGCCCTGTGGAGGGCTCCCTAAGCCTCTAAACACATTAAAAAATAACAAAAAATGGACACTTCCAGTTTCTCGACACACACTGGAAGTGCCCTTTTTTGTTATGTGCAGTCTTCCCCTGCACACACCTTGCGTCTCAAACTCTCAAGGAGTTTGAGAACCGAGGCCCCAGCTAGACAATTATGCTAGCATATAATGTCATGTCTGGTCTGATGCTTTGTAAAAAGAGTGAACTTTCAGCTCAGGCTAGATGTTGTGTTATTAGTGTGAAACCCTGCAGGTTTCTTGTGTATATATTATACATAACCATCTGGTTGTCTACGTGTATGTTTCTTCTGTTCAATATCCTCATGCACCAGCTACCTTCTTCTACCTTTGTCTTGCTGTTTGACTGAATAGTCATATGCATATTATTTGCACTTCCCTAGAATTCTAAGAGCACGCTCTCTCTCTCTCTCTCTCTCTCTCTCTCTCTCTCTCTCAGTAGCATTCCTACCTGCAAGCAAAACACTAAGTTTTACAGGAGCTTGAGCTCCTGTGTAAAAAAGCAGCCCTTCCTCTTCACCTACAGAGTCATTCGTGGCTCAAAGGCTTTGCTCTTCAAGCCATGAATGGCTCCTAAGGTGAGGGGGTGGGGCCACTCAGGCTCCTGCAAAACTAGCAGAGTAGGCTATGGCAAGAACAACATAAAGTGCAAGGCAGAAAAACTGGGAGCTGCAAATACCCTACACCTTGCCAGTCTGGCATACATGGCGGACACCCACCCACACATCTCCAATATCTCCAATGGATTTTAATTATAGCACTTTGGGAGAAAAGCGAGTATAAAATACAACATGGTATAAGGGCTACTGAGACAATGCATGTGAAACACTATGAACATGGACAGCCCGATCCTGAGCCCGAGCAGCTTGTGGGCTGCCCAGGCAATGGCCATCACAAATGAGCCATAAGACATGTTGCAGAGGCTGCCAGATGAGCCGTGCCAGCAGGGATATTCACACCATTTGGCTCTGGGTTTCCCAAACAGTGACAGAAGCGGTGCATGGTAAGCTCCCTATCTAGTGGTGGGAAAGTGTTTTCCAGAAGGAAAGCAGGGAAGGGGCAAAACTGGGTGGAGGGTGGGCTGAAGGGTGTATTGGGTCTGGGAGGAGGAGGGGATAGCAGCAGAGGCTGCCACTGGATCTTAACCCCCCCCCCAAGTTTCCGGTCTCCTTGGTTCTGCGCCTGCTAAAAGTGGACGCAGCTCCAAGAAGATCCACTGGGCCTGCTGGAGCTCTATGTGGGGTAAGGGAACCAGTGTACTGTGGCTCTGGCCCGACAGGATACCCTGGCCTCACAGGACATAGTGGCAGCCATTTTGATGCCACTGTGCCACGCAGCACCAGGGTAGCATAGGATTGGGCCCTAAAAATGTAACCTATAGATGCTAAGTACAGATCCAGATTGCTTATCCAAAGATTCAGAATCCACAGATCTGACTAACAGATCTCATCCACAGACTCTGAACCCACAGCTAGGGACCCTAAAGGACCTCCCAGACACCACTGGATCCTGGTGGCATCAAAGAGGCTTTCTGAGACATGCAGAGGCCACAAGGGGCCTCTATGGGCCTCAGAATGCAGCTGGAGCATTTTGGCAAAAACCAGACGTACCCTTTAAAATTGCTCTGGGCAGCCTTCTGAGGCCCTTTGAGGCGGCATGTGGCCCCTACAGGTCTCAGAAAGACCAGAACATGACCAGAATGATGTTCCAGTCACATTCAGAGTCCCTGTGGGTCAGAACCCATGGATTTCATTATCCATAGGTTTCTATATCCGTGGGAGGTCTGGGAATGCATCCTCCATGGACACCAAGATTCCCCCTGAAATTAGTATTATACTACAGGTGTTCCCCAGTATTCACAGATCTGATAGCGGCAGATCCACTTACCTGCAGTTCCCCGTGCCCATGACCTTTGTTTATGTTTATTAAAGTTGCATGAAATGTCTCTTTCTTTTACAGACAAGCAAGCAGGCAGGCTAGAAGGGAGAGTGAGCTCAGAGACGAACCGAGCGCCGAGTGCGCCCATGGCAGGGTGACGAAACCGCGCCCCCTGCACGTCGCTCCGCGCCCGTGCGTCGCCATGCCACGCCTCCCTGCACCTGGAATAGCTCCATTTTGGAGCGAAACGGACACCAGCGAGGGTGGGTGGACCAAACAGTGCGGGTTAGCGCGCAGGTTACTCCGCGCAATTGCGCTCCGCCACTGCCGGCGCCCATGGATTGCGCCACCCTGGGCTACACCCACGCTACGCCTCTGAGAGAACTTTAACTTCCTGCTTCCTTTTAACATTCACTCTTGCTTCTACCCTGTCTGCTCGTCTGTGAAAGCAAGAGACATACAGTAATGGGAAGAGGCTGCATGACTATATGTCTGGTTAAAACAAGAGAGATTTCGTGCAACTGTAATGAACATAAACAAAGGAAATGGGTGTGGGGGACACAGGATACTGGGGGGTAAAAGTAGACATTGGTCTCTCTGGCTGAGGGGAAGACAGCAAATAAACAAAAGGCATGCCCAGGAATTATTCACTTCTCAAAGCCTTCTCTAAAGAAATCACCCTCCATGTTCAATGTTTGCTGTTTTAAGACACTTTGAAAGACAGTCTCTTCTCTACTTGTCTGCTTCTCCTGCTTATTATTTTGTGGGATGGAGAATTAAGTTGTCAAACATCACATCCAGATTTCAGCTCCACACCATTCACACAAGAAGGTGATTTTTCTCCCTCCCCCTGCCTTCACAAGCAAGTCATGGCAAACGGTGACACCTTGGCTCATTCCCCTACACCTGGGCTGCTGCACTATCAGCCAGAGTAGCGCACCCTCACAAGAACAACACAGTAATAATTACAATCTACCACAAAATTACCCAACAGGCAAGTGTCTACACATGCTGGTATTAAAATAGGCAGTTGCAGATAAACGGACATCGCTTTTTCAGCCTGCTTCCTCAGTACAGTGGGGCCAATTTCAGCCTTTTGTTTGGATAGTGAGGGACGGAAAGGTTGAAGGACTCAGCACAGTACCAGGTGCTCCAGACAGGAAGAAGCACACCGCGTCAGTCCTGAGGAAGGAGTAACCAGATGTAATCAGAGGCTACTTAAAGACTTTGAAATGGAAAGGCCAGTTTCCTGATTTGTCATAGGAAAAGCCTCCCAAGATTGCTCAGTCTGTGTTCCAGAATCCAATCTATCCAGAACACTGACTGCCTCCCCAGGAGAAAGCCCAAGGCCAAATCCTGTCATGGCCTTTCAGAATGAGGCCTGAATACCCACATTATATTCAAGAAAAAGACAGATACTTACTTCACTGTCTTTGTGCTGGGCTGGGTTGGTTAGATTCAAACATGAAGTTTCTCCCGCCAAATTTTGTACAGTCCCAACAGGCCACTGAATTTTCTAAATTTACAATTTTCTAAATCGAAAAGCACATATGGTTGGAAAACTGTCTCCCTACCCTGCCGACTCTAGTTAACCTTCACTCCCCCATGAAAATCCTTGCTAATCCAGGTCTTAAATCTCCACACCTCTTTTCTATTCCCAAGTTTACCAAATAGCAGTGAGATTTCTCTTATCGGGAAACAGCAGCATACATCTGATGGTGTATAATAAAAAAAACAACACCCTTCTAGAACATCTGAAAAGAGCAGAAAACTTCAGGGAACAACATAAACGTTTCTATTCCATTGTTTCACTGTGTTTTATCTGGATTATTTGATTGTAAATTGCCCTAAACACCATTTTTGATGGAAAGGCAGGGAATAAATGTGGAAATAAAATAAATAAGTATCTTAAATTAAGAGAGGTTTCTTAAGTGATAAAATCACAAACTAATGTATGTAATGTAGTCTAATCCAAACCTCTAGAAGAGGTAGTTCTGCTTCCTATCTTGCAAGGCAGAAAAGCATTCAGCAGTCTCAGTCCAGAGACAGGGTCCCTTGACTGTCCTACTGAAGGAGAGGCTCACCTGCAGCACAGAGTGACCCATGGGGCTGTTCTCTGAGAGTTCAGCCTCATATAAGGGCTTCTCAAACTTGGGCGCATTGTCATTCATGTCCAGGATGGTGATGCGCAGCAGGGCACTGCTAGCCCGTGGTGGGCTGCCCCCGTCCTGTACTTTGATGGTGAGGTCATAGGACTCCATCTGCTCCCGATCCAGGTTCCCCATGACAATCAACTGTGGCATCTTCCCGTCTTGGTCTTCGGCCACTTGCAAGCCAAAAAGCTTGTGGGCATCCGAACCAGGCATGAGCTCATAGGAAGCCACACCGTTGGCACCAGCATCACGGTCCATGGCCACTGGAATGGGGAAGAGCGCGCCAATATTGGTGTTCTCAGGGATGGCTAGTGTGATGACAGGAGAGGCAAAGTTGGGTGTGTTGTCGTTGATGTCCAGCACTTCGATCTGCCCCTCCAGCAGGCGGGGGCTATTGCTCATCAGGTCAGTGATAGAAACCTCAAACTCCAGAAAACAAGGCTCCCCTGGGAAGAGCTGCTGGCACTCTCGCAGGCTCTCCCGGTCAATGGAAGTTTCTGTGGTGTAGATGTCACCAGTCTTACCATCCACACGCAAGTAGGGGGCCCCCACCTCCAGCTTATATAGGTGCCCCACGTCTGGGAAGCCATAATCCGCAGCTAGGCTTCCAATGAGTGTGTTGGGTGGCTGCTCCTCCTGCACTTTGTAGACCACACGTGTCCCGGAGCCCAGGCAGGGAAGCTGAAGGAAGAGCCACAGGCCCAGACAGGAAACCAGCTGCTGCATTCCGAACTGTGGCGAGGCTGAAAGAAAGAAAAAGCAGCATATTAGAAATTCAGTTTTCTACTCAAGAAACCATTACATGAGGAAGGATGTCAGTTATTTAGGTAGTTCTTTTGCGGAGCGGACAAATACCCATGCACGCCTAGTTGCCTCCTAGAAACAGATGAACTGTTCCCAGCCTTGAAGGTGCCTGAATAATTCACCCCAGCCCCGAAACCAGACTTGCCTCACCTGCCTGTCGCCATAGGAACCGCACCTCCCATTGCTCCACACCTTAGTCACTACAGGAAGAACTGTAATTTCTTGGCTGAAATACAAAGAGGGAGGTGTCTGTCTGCAACAGCCCGGTGTACTTTAGCCGGGCAAGCAGTACAAAGGTAGGACTGTGCTGCGAGTGACTGGGAGAGATAAAATAGCAAACACTTGGCCCAAATGTACGTCCCAAGAACAACTACTGGTGCTCGCAACAGCACCCATCTGTGCAAGGCACAGCAGACCATGGCACAATTTCTGGCTGAAATACAAAGAGGGAGGTGCCTGTCTGCCAGAGGGGGGGTCACAGCACTAAATTTTGCAAGCAACTGCTCTCCCTCCTCTTCGGAGCCAATGTAGCCCCCATTTTGTTCTGGCCACTGCCAGGCAAGCAGTCCCAACAAGGAGAGAGACAAAGAGAACAGCCAATGTAGACTATGCCAGGCACAACTATATGGTGTGTGTTATGTGGGGTTTTCTCCAAAGAAACATCCTGAGCTCCCGCAACACCTAACCAGCCAAGGAAGCACTACCCACTCCACAATCACTGTACACAGTGCATATTCCAGTGTTACTCTCACACAAGCAGACACACAGAATACATCCTTATGACAGTACAATTCTTTTATGCTGTATATACTATACAACCCAAAGGCTGCCTGATATGAAGAAGGTCTTTATACACACTCTAATTAAAAATTTTTTTTCAAAGGTCAGTATTGAGCAAGCATTGTAGACTGGCATCATACGTTGCAGGTAGATATGTGGACTATGGCAGCGGTTCTCGAACATTTTAGCACCAGAACCCACTTTTGAAAATCAGGATCCACCTAGCTTTACAAGACTTTTTAAAAAGGTGATTTAGAAAGAAACAATATTTTTTTTAAAAAAAAACACTAATGTTTTTATTTATTTGCCAAAAAACCCTCAATCCATTTCTTGTAATGAGGCAGCACTCGAGGCTTGAGGGGCTCAGTTATGTGACCCACAGCTCAATCTTAACCTGAGTTGGAGCAGGACGGCCACCTGCCCTGCCCCTGCATCCAACGCAGGCCGGGAGGCTGCTGGAGCTCACCTCAGGGTAAGCTCCTGCTAGCCCTATGAGGCTGCTCAGATCTGCACCAGCGAAATCGTGGGAGTAAATCCAAGCAGCCCGACTCAGGGTTAGGATCCAGCCTGAGTGCCAGATCCGTGCTCTATGCCCCCCCCCGGGCTGTCCTGCCCACAGGGCCACCTTCTCTTTGCCCTTCTCCCACACATTTCATTTCCCTCCTGCCTTCCCCAAGACCAGTGGTGTCATCCAGGGGGAACGCGCCGGAACGGCCGTTCCTGAACCTAATTAGGGATAGCTCCGCCCACCCGCCGCCATTCGTCGCCGCCTCCGTGATGGATGCGGCGCTGCGACGTACCCCTGGCCTTGGAGGGGGCGCCTGCTCGCCGGGGGGGATGGGTGGGGGACACGCCAGGTGCCCGAGCGAGCGGCGGTGGGGCGCATCCACCGGGGCAGCCCACGCGGCAGGCGGGAAGGCGGCGGAACCGACGGGACGGGCTGCCAATCAAAGGTAAGTCCCGGTCACCGTTCTGGTTCCTGGATCAGTTAGATCCCACTGCTGCCCAAGACCCTGTGTAGGCCGAACTCAGCTGGAGCGGGCCCAGCTTATCTGGGCAGTCCAGCAGCATCCGTGGGCCAGTGTGTCTCCCTGCACTGGCACAGCACCTCCTGTACTGCAGACATGCCTTATAGCACATTTGTGTCAGTGCTAGGCCAGGACAAGTGGCATTCGCTGGCCTAACAGGCATTAGGATTGCACCCCCAGCCTTCACCTGCCCCCACTCCCTGTCATTGGTGGTCTTGGAAAAACACACACCAGAAAGAAAGCTACTCAAACAATTATTCCCTCACATTTACACAAGCTTACGAACTGCAGCAGCTCAGCTCTTTGCAGGTCAGTCAGCATCTATCAGGGCTTGAGGCAATCAGTTATCTGATCCTTCCATCATCTATGTTTTCATTGGAGGCTCTGCTGGACCCACCAGAAATTGGGTCTCAGCCCACAATATGAGAATGCTGGACTAAGGTTTATGACACCGCAGAACAGCATAGATATTATTCCCAAACACTGGGGTATGTGTAAGCCATTCCTTCTAATTTTCCATTCTGTTCAAGCAAACTTCTGACAGCCAATAATTAGGTTTCATACATCTCCCCCATGAGCGATGGCACCAAATATTTTGTTGGGAGGGGGAGCCAATGAATTTGTAGACACATTCATGGGAACCAGATAGAAAGAGGAAGACCTTCAATAAAACAAAAGGGAGAACTGATTATTACAATAGCCTAGAGGAGGGGCCAGAAAGGTCAGCCGCACGGCAAACTGTGACCTTCCACATCCACCTGCAGCCCTCAAGAACGTTTCTGCGTTACTCACTACCCAACGCTCTTCTGAACAACACAACTCCACTGTCTCATTAGATAGACAGAGTGCAATGACCCACATGTGCAAAACTATGTTATTTACTTAGATTGTTACTGTGGGATTACTTTTGGATTTTCTACATCTGACACCAAAAAAACACATGCGGGTTCCCCCCCCCCCCATCAAGGTCCTCTTTCCCTCTGTTGCTTCTCATAGCTAGGGTTACCAGATACAAATTGGGACAGAGTGCCTAACCCTTTAACCGTTGTTATGTATAGTAGGGGGAATTTGGGCAGGGGCAGGTCATCATGGAAGGGTTTCAAAAGCTGCACTTGTAAAAATCCCCTCTTCTATGCAATGGCTAAAGGCAGTGGTTCTCAAACCTTTTAGCATTGGGACCCACTGTTTAGAAAGACAGTCTGTCAGGGACCCCCCTAAGTGATATAACGGCTGGAAGTGACGCCACTGTGATGACAGAGCCTGCTGCTTTCCTGAGAATGCAGCAATAATTTCTGAGCCATTTTCCAATAGCAAAGTGAATCAGAAAGGAAAAAAGCCTATTTTACAACCTTGCCATAAACAAAACAACCACACAGCCCTTCCCCTTTCCAGCATCCCGTCCTCCCATATTTTCAGTACGGCTGCTTTAGGTGCTCCATGACCCACCTGAAACTGGCACACAACCCACTTGTGGGTCCTGATCCACAGTTTGGGAACCACTGGTTAAAGGTACAGGTACTCTGTCCCAGTGTGTATCTAGTAACCCTACTCATAACAGAACAGCTATTGCTCCTGTCCCCAATGCCCAATTTCCTGTCTATAGGAGGGGGAAGATAGGCTGGAGGGTTATCAAGGTTGCAATCTAATACATACTTCCCTGGGAGTAAAATGCTGGAACACGATGGCACTGATTTCTGAGTAGATATGCATAGCCTTGTACTGTAAATCAACTGGATATAGGCTGAAATCCCTGATATGAAATGGTGAGCAATAATACTCAGCATTTGTGTAGCATGCTAAGAGTGTTATAAGTAACAGGGAAACTCAGTTCTTACAATAACCTTGGCTATTTCAAGTCTAACACCAGAATCACTACAACAGTGGTTCCCAAAGTCCTCTGTGGAAGGAGAGAACCACTTAAATCTTTGCCGGGGGCGGGGCTGCAGCTGCAACCTGATCCCCAGGATCGCAATGCTGCCAGGAAAGAAGGGTTTCTTCTCCCTTACCTGCAGGTAGCACTGGCATCGGGGGGGGGGGGGCTGCAGAAGATCCGCAGGGCTCCCCAAGCCTCCATTAGCTAAAAATAGTGATTGGAAACCACTTGGTTTCCACACCCCCTGGATGCCGGTACTACCTGCAGGTAAGGGGAAAAACCCCTTCTGGCTGTAGCCAGAATTGCATTGCCTGGGGATTGCATTGCTGCCTTCCTACATTCCCTGCTCCTTAAATGGGTAAAGGCCAATGCTTCCCACGGTCCACCAGTTTGGGAACCACTGCACTACAACATCCTGCCTCTCAATATCCCTTAATGAGACACAAGTGCTTCACCCCTCACATGCTCAGAAATGGGCTGACTCTTTCCCCACCCATAATTATCTGTGGAACTCCTCGCCAAAGGATGTTGTGATGGCACCAGCACCGTTTAAAAGAATGATAATTATATGCAACCTCTGGGTTTTAGTGGTAGCCTATCTCTAAATATCAAACACAAGGTTGTGGCAACAAGATAACAAGACTGACGGTAAAGTAGGCCAATGACTCGTGTTTTGAAGCAACTGGTGAGTCACTGTGAGATACAAAAAGCTGGACTAGATGGGCTCCTGGCCTGATCCAGCAGGGCTCTTCTTATGGCTTTGGCAGAGGACACCACAACTGCTCCAATATCTATTTGCTACACAGAGTGCCCTACCTGAAATATGTGCCACCCATCATGGACTGAGCTGAGGCTTACTTACACAAAAATAGGATTTTCCTGTTTATTAGTTAAATTTAACATTTTCTTTACAGAATTTATGAAGACTATGGCTGAGTTCAGACATAATGGGAACCATAGTTTCCCACCAATCTATGGTTTGATATCCTGGCTTGTTCCAATTATAATTAGTTAACCAACTGCAGCTCCCTGCAGGAGAACTGTAAGTAGTCAAAGACTGGAGCTATGGTTCACGGTGGCTGGAGTGTTTGCTGTGGAGTTGGCAGTTAGTTTGCAGGTAGTGTAAGGTGATCCAAGGTGATCCACCAAGGTGATCCCAGCTGTGGGGCTTGGTGACTGTGGGGGGGGGGGGCGGGGGGGCAGCTGCATCTCCAGAAAGCCTTGGTGGGTGCAAGTCTGTGGGCTCCAGGACAATACATAATGACAACACATAATGACATACAGCGCAATCCTACGGACGGCATAGCATCGGCGCAACGCCAGCTGGTGCAAGGGAGGTGCCATGACAGGGTGGCACGGGGATTGGGTGAGGGAAGGAGAATGTGGGTGGGGAGAAGGCAGGACATGGGCGGGCTTGGGAAGCAGCCATACGGCTGCATCCTAAGCCACTTTGGGAGGCCGTGCAGCCCCGATTCAGGCTGCGCAGTATCCTCGGATCTGTGCCAGCTAATTTAGTGGGCGCAGTTCCGAAGAGTGCATAAGAGGAGGCTGGAGCGTCCCCTACATTAAGGGAGCGCACGCTCTCTTGCCGCAGGAGGCCCATTGCGCCCTTAATCACAATGGTCTACGCCTTGGTGCCACTGAAACTTGACTACAGCCACATGCTCTACACAAGGCTGCCTTGAAGACTGCTTGGAAGTTATAATTAGTGCAGAATATGACAGCCCATGCCGTCTTGGAGCTAGGCAATTTGACTCGGAGCCCAATCCTATGATCGCTATCACGGCAAGTACGCCCTTACTGCGGGTGCTGGGCCAGTGCTGAAGCTGAATTGGCCCATTGGCAGGGCTTACCTGGGGGAAGGGGACGAACATCCCCTTCTCTGAAGGTGCTTCTGGTGGCTGGCTGCAGCTGGCTGCAGCAGTAGCCATTTGGCAATTACTGCATCCAGGCACCCAAGCAATTTAGGATTGGGCTGCCCGCCCATCTGCTGCTCCTGTGACTGTACTGGCTGCTGATCGGTTTCTGGGCCCAATTGAAGGTGCTCATTTTGACCTTTAAAGCCCTACCTAGCTTGGGACAACAATATTTGAGGAACAGAGGAAAAGTTTCCCATATGAACTGACCCATGCATGCCCTAAGGTCAGCAGAGGGGGCCCGCCTTGTGCACGCCACCTCTAGTGGAGGCCAGATTGACAGTTACTGCTCCACAGTGGCTCCTTTATCACGGCTCTCAGTGGAATTAAGAACTTCCCATCTCTGTTAGACTTCCAGGAAGGGCTGGGGAGTCTCCTTTTCCACCTGGCCTTCCCTTAATTAGATGCTTCGTAGATTTGTGATTGCATTTTATTTTAATGCTTTTTAAGTGTACTATACTTTATGCATTGTATGATTTATTGCGCTTGATATTTTATTTCACTGTATTGTTGATTGCCTTGAGAGCTCCATTTATTTGGCAGGAAAGGCCAAATAAATAAATAAATAAATAAATAAATAAATAAATAAATAAATAAATAAATAAATAAAGGGGATATAAGTCATTTAAATAAATAATAGGATGTGGAAAGAGAAAACAGAAAGGATGTGGTCCAGCCCCTGATTCACTTTATAGGAAGTTGTGGGAGCAAAGTGAGAGGTGTCGACGTTCCCATTTCATCTGAATGGAATGTGCTAAAGAGAACACCTCATGAACCAGGTATTCTTGATACAATATTGCTGTGATGTGTAAATTATCCTGCTTAGTTATTAGAAGGTAGGACCACTGGATTCTTAACAGCCTTCATGCCCATTCCTTCATGCCCTCTTCCATGGTGTAGCACCCCCATCCTGTCCTCTCCCAAGGGGAGAGCTCAATATCACTGGGTCTTGGGAAGGGTATTTCTAGGTTGGCCCCTCTTCTCAACAGACGATATTCACCACAAAGCTGCTGCTTTCAGTAGGGTCTGTTCTCAATTCAGTACAGTCTGGGGGGGGGAGAGTCTGAATACCTCTCCAGGACTCCCCACTTTAGCTACCTCTGGCGTCACCTTCAAGTCACGGGACCTGCTAGCTGTGGCACTTCTACACAGAGTTTTGTCTCCTGAGCACTGGGGCTTTCCAGTCCACCCAACGCTGGGATTTTCAACGTTTTGTTTTTTTTTAAATCTCATGGCATACTAGAATTGAATCTCATGGTGCTAAAATGGTCAAGGCACACCACCAGCTTTTTGACAACTGACAAGGCACACCATGGGGCTGGTGAGGGGCCCACATCGCCCAGTGGCTCTGCTAATAAATGATCCTCCCCCAGGTTTGTGTAGCACACCTGCCGACCATTCATGACATACCAACGTGCTATTCAACACTGGTTGAAAACTGTTGATCTAAAGGGCTGAGCAGGGCCACAGCTGGCAATGGATGAGCTATGGCCCTGTAGCCGCTGCCTAATGACCAGCCCCAGTTGAGCTAAGGTCCTGGACCTGCCTCCATTTGGCCCTTGCTCTCTATCACTGTGAAGGCCTCTGTCAAGCCATCCCCCACCTCTTGTGCCAGCAGCTTCACCCCATGCTCACCCCTTGTCTGTCTCTCCCCAGTCTGCAGCTCTCTCCTCTGCCTATTGCCCTCTCAGCTCCTTCCTTTCTAGTCCTCACAGCTGCACTATATCTTGCCCTTTTGCCTCTTCCTCTGCCATATCCGCCTCTCTCGTTACCTCTTGCCTCTCCAGCTTCTTCCCTCACACTGCTCCACCTCTCTGCCTTGTTCTCTGATGCCTTTTTCCCCACTGGTGCCCCTCCTCTGGCTCACTTATCTCCTGGTTCTTCTCCTCTCTGACCTGCTCTCACTTCATAGTTCCTAAGCACTCTCTTGCTCTGCCCTGTCACTATGGTGGCTGGCTAGGCTCAGTGACCACAGCTTGGAGCTGTTGGCACTTTGGTGCCAACATCCCTGCCAAGTCGCCCTGATCTGGAGCAGAGTCCTCCAACATCTCCCACCATGACAGGCCATAGTGGTGGAAGAACAGAGGCACATGGTCTTACCACATAGTACAGTCCACGTCAAAGGACATTCAGGCACCATCCTGTTTACATTCAGGCGACAGCCATTATCAGTTCAGAATCTGCCCTATAGCAAACCCAGTTCACTTCCTGAAAACAGCAGCATTTAAGTCACAGCAAACAACCATTCATCCTAGCCAATCTCAGCCTGCTCTATCCACTATATTACATCATCGGTACAACACCAATGTGTCCTGTTTTGACCATGTGCTAAAAGTCAGCTTACCTTTGACATAGTAAGCCTCCATCTTGAGTCCAGATAAGCCAACAGACTATCTCACAAGATGCAAGGTGGAACAGAGGCCTCCCGTGCCAGCTGATCCATGAAGCAACTTGAATTGGCTACATCAGGTGCAGATTGTGGTGAGTTGGCATAGCAGCCCATGCCCACCACCACTACTTAGACCCCCCCCCCACTCCAGCTGCTCTGCTATCCTGGGCATGCCTGAGCAAAAGTTGTGCTGTACTGCACAGCTATCACCTCTTTCTCCGGTGCTGCTGTTTCCCTTCCTTTGTGTGTGTGTGTGTGTGGGGGGGGGGGAATTCATACTGTCCTCCTTCTCTTCTTGCAATTGTCCTGGAAGGAAAGGAAGAGGTGGAATAGCACAGCAGGTGGCAGGAGGAAAGGGCCGCGGCACATTTAAGAAAGGGAGCAAGTTTCAGTTGCTTGCAACTTCCAATGCAGTTGCCTCCCCCTGGAACAGTTGACTGGGGACAAGAACAGCAGCAGAGGTCACTTTAGTCTGTCTCAGGAGGTAGAACACTATCAGGTTGGTGAAGGTGACATTTGTTTTTTCTGTTTGAGGGTTGTTGTTTTTTACATTTTTTGTATTAGGTATATGTATGTCGCTGCAATGTAATTGCTCAATCTTCTCTGCTTCACCTTACTTGCATGTGGATTAATGTTTTACCCATCTTTTTGCTTTAAATATTTCTTTCTTCCTGAACCAGCTCCATCTCCCCTATTCTAGATGCCAGACTGCTTGGCTGGCTTTTTGTAGAACACGCCCTAAGGGTTTCTTCATCCTTGATCCCAGTTCCTTCCTTCCTTCACTTTAAACCCAGCTTCTCCCCTCTCTGTGTACTGTGGATTATGATAGGCTCCCAGTTAATGCTCCACTGAGCCCAAATATCATTTGTAAATTGGATGGGTACTCAGAATTGAGCCCCATTGAGTTCAATGAGACTGAGTTCATTGAGACTTAGGGCTCAATCCTGAGCCCTACAGCTTGGGTGGTTCAAGCGTACTGCCATCCCAAAAGGGGCTGTAAGGTGCCAGCTGTAAGCTCAGAAGTGGAACTGCATGCCTGGTGGCAGGAACACAACACCTGGATGGAACTGGGTGGGGGGAGGAGTGAAGTGAGGGTGGGACCAGTGACGGTCCCCACCCCACTCCACGAATGCCCTCTTCTCCTGCAGAGCCCCTGTAGCTGCCTGGTGGTTGTGGGATGCAGCAGTAGCCATTTGGCTACTGCTACGCCTGTGGCAGCTAGACACCTCAGGATTGGGCTGTAAGCAAAAATAGAATTGGAGCTCAAAGAACTTGAATCTAAATAATAGGTCAGAGGGAAAAATGTATGCCAAAGACTATTTGTTATGTGATTCAAAGAGAGAACATGACTATCATGCACATGATACGATCTTCAAGTAATAAGAGTATATAACCTCCTCAGAAGTGAAAATAAATTACAGCCTATGTAGTCTAAAGCAAGTCCAGTTGGGTTGAATGGGACTTGCTCCCAGGTATGTGTGCATAAGACTGCAGCCTTAACTTTTGAAGCCTTTTCCAAATAATGAACACTGAGACAAGTCCTCTGGTCCTGACACAGCTTCTGAATTTGATTCATATAGTAGTTCAAGAATAAGTGTATTCTTTGATATAAGTGCTCCCTGTGTGCGCTGTGTTTTTACTCCTTTGAAGTATAAGCATAAAATTAGAATTTTAGGAAATTCTCAAAAAGTACATAATCAATTGCATAATCAAAGGGCTGTTTGCCTGTAGTTTTCAGTAGCTATGCAGCAAAATACAAAAGAACACCCAGACTCCTTCCAAACTTTGCTGGTTTGGCTCTGCATGTTTACACAAAAGTAAGTTCTGTTTTGTTCAGAGGGGCTTACTCTGGGTTAAGCTTTTTCCATGGAATCAGGAGGGATAGGGATGATTACCCAGTGATGAAACAGTGCCTGCCAGTGTTCCCCCTAAGCTGCACAACCATGCAGCTCAAAACCAAGCTCTGCACAGCTTGGAGACCTGGAAGTTGCTAATGCCATCACTGCTGAGTGTTTGGGTCTACGCACAGCAGCACAGAAAGTTAGGGGAACCCTGGTGCCTACCACTTCACTAGAAGTGGTGGCAGAGCTGCAGGCTCCGAGATGAGTGTGCAATGGTGGAGATGCCTGCTGATGTGAGTGGGTACGTACCAGTTAAGGTGGCCTTGAACTACCCTTAGATAGCAAAATGTATTTTGAAACTTCTTTTGCATTTTTCTGAAATAAGGTTTGTCATGAATTCAGACAAGCAAATACAGGCACCCTTTTTCTGTAATGATGCCGTTAGGCATTGAAGTTGTTTGCCTTTAATTGTGAGGGCTTCTGAACTGCTGCGTTGTGAAGCAGCTTTTGGCAGCCTGGGTTTGTAAATCTCTCTTCAGACACAACATTCTGTACTTTGTGTGGCAGGTGTGTGGGTGGCTAGGGGCACGGTGTCGCCCTTTGCCTCAGGCAGCAGAATGTCACGGGCAAGTCCGGGTTGCCTCAGACTGTGGATTTGGGGTGTGACAGGATGGGAAACAAGTATTACCCATGGGGGGAAATCGGCAGGAAAGCTCTCCTGCACAAGTCCCATTGAAATGAGCAGGAGTGCTTTCCCAGGGGAAAGGGACGGACGTTCCCTTCTTCTGAGGAGCCTCCAGCAGCTGCCTGGCTACTGCTGCACCTGCGGTGGCCAGGCAGCTCAAGACTGGGCTGCCCATCTGGGATTTTTCATGTGCAAAGTATGTGCTCTACCACTGAACTACAGCCCCTCCCTGATTGGCAATGGACTAGCAAGGGTTTCTGATTTCAAATAGTTTAACAATATCCAGTAAAAACACAAGTTAAAATCTCTGCCGTAGCTGGCCTTCTGAAAATCACTTTTCTCTTAGTTTCAGGTGTAATAATCTGAAAATTACAGGCCTACAGAAGCAGCTCTATAGTTTTTTTTCGGTAATTCTATAATTACGAAGTCTGAAAATTCAATTCATTGTAAAAGCAAGACAATTTGTTCTATCACTGTGAAATTTGGCACAGAAAGTCTGGTGTATGGAGCAGAGGCGGATCTATAGGGAGGGCAAAGTTCTAAGTGTTGCAAGAACCCTTACCCTGTCATGTAAATCCCTCCTCTCCCTTGCTGCTATAGCCAGTAAGCAACGCCAAGATGTTGCCGTTCCCTGTGAGGATTGGCTAAAACGGTACAGGAGAGGAGTGATGTCCACTGCAAGGTAAGGCTTCTTGCAAAACTTAGAGCTTTGCCCTCCCTTAGATCTGCCTCTGGTATGGAGGCAGTGATGTCATTCAGGGGGAATGGACCAGAACGGGCGTTCCGGATCCTAACGGGCTCCGTGGCTGGTTCCGGGTTCCCGACAAGTGCCAATCAAAAGTGAGTTCCTGTTCCGGAGAGAGGCGGGGCTTGCCAACATGGACGGTCATGCTTCTTCCACTGGGGAAGAAGGGACCATACTCTTGCCTTTTATCTGAAGCCCGATGGGGCATTCAGCCTGTGGTTTTCAGGAAAGGAAACCCAGGGCATAGGCATTATGGAGGATATAATCTGATCTATAGAAAAATTCTCAGAAAAGCTGGATTATAGCAGTTCTAAAGGGTATAGCAGTTCTATGGCTTGGCCCACTTCCTCCAGTGTTGTTCTCCTCATTTCTTCTGATACTTCTCCTATGTCCACTTGACTTGAAGTTTGTGAGCAGAATGATGAACTACATTCCAGACTGTCATAAACCTGTATGGCTATTTCAGGCTTAGCCCGCCCACACTTGAAATTAAACAATGAACTTCACAGCATAGTTGGTACACTTTTTGAATTACTGGACACACTGTGAAGATAATAAGAACAGAAATAATCCTAAAGTAATAAAAATGGCCTACTTACAGTACATGTTTGATGTAATGATTACGGACATCATTTGAGTGCAGCGCTTTCAATACTTCAAAGCACAGTATAAATGCTATGAACAAACAGTGAAGTTCAACTATTGCTCCCCCTACTATGATGGGGCTTGTGTAATTTACAACACAACCATATGCATATGTAGTCAAGAGTACGTCCCACTGAGCTCAGTGGAGCTTACTCCTAGGTAGATGAGCATAGCACTGCAGTCTCAGTGAACTTCCTTTTCAAAAGGAAACCTAGGGCAATTTTTTTTAACATTAACAGCCCTGTGCAGTGATGCAGCAGTTCCAATGTGATGCCCACTGAATTCCGTGTGCCATCTGGAGGCCTCCTTGGAAATGTAAGGGAACATTTGTTCTCTTGCCCTGGGGTAATCCCATGCCTAGCCACTGGGTTTACTTGGACCTGCCCCAGCTCTATAGCGCAGATATAGACTCAGATTGGAGGATCAAGGCTGGAAATGGGGGTAGGACAGTAGTTCTCAAACTTTTTAACACCAGGACCCACTTTTTAAAATGACAATCTGTTGGGACCCACCAGATGTGATGTCATTGTCCCGGAAGTGATGTCATGGCCAGACATAATCAAGCAGGAAAATTTTTAGCACCCCATACAACAAAATCAATCAATCAATCAATCAATCAATCAATCAATCAATCAATCAAGTAAGTAAGTAAGTAAGTAAGTAAGTTTACAATAAGTTTAAGTAAAAAATATTTAAAATAAAGAATAACGCTCCTAATACTCCCAAGCAGTTGTTCATCTGTTTAAAAAAAATTCCCCAAATATCCCAGAGGCTGAAATCCTGTCCACGCATACCAGGGTGTAAGCCCCATAGACTATCATTGTTAAAAGCATATAAGCCTGTTACAGATCTGTAACATTTCCCCAAATGCAATCATTTGCCATGGTAGCATCAAGTGTAAAATATTATAAATAAATTGAAATGAATAGGGACCCACTTGAAATTGGTTTGTGGCCCACCTAGTAGTCCTGACTCACAGTTTGAGAAACACTTGGGTAGGGTATCAACATGTGCCACTGCCACCAACACGGCCCCTGCCCTGACCCTGTTCAGCCCCCTCCCAGCCAACTCCCTACACTGGCTTATCCATGCTGGCGGCCTTCCCTGGTCCACTGGCATGTGGACTTGATTGGTCACTGCTTGAAGCAGCAGCTCTGACGAAAGTGTGACATGACACTGACCTTAGTTTCAATGATTCTCAACCTGAAACAGCTAGGGTGGTTGAAAGGGAAAGTGTGGATTTATAGATTTTAAGCAGAAAGTAAGCACAATAAGCAAGATTTTTAAAAGCTGGGTAACACTTTGATTGCTTACATAGTTCAGAAGTTTAGGTCGGTACTTCACAATTTCCATAATTTTTTTGTGCATGTTTATTTTAAACTAAAGGGTTTGTTTATGCTAGACTATGAATATTCAATCAGTTGCTTTTAACCAGATCTTTGTCTGGTCAGGTTTAGAGTTTTGTGTTAGCATCCTTGATCTGTAATAGCAGAAACACAGGTTTGTGTTTGAATCTGCAGGTTACCTCAAAGCTCATGAATTGCAACTGCTTCTGTCACTATTTTGCATCTGGATTCAGTTGGTGGACCACAAAGTGCTAGTAAAAACAAACTAGATCTGCAAGGCTAGAGTCGGTATACCCCTGCTGTGAAAGGCAATTGATCCTTCTGATTAATGAAAGACAAGCAAAGGAGGAAAAAAAGGAGCTAAAGTAACAATGTGTAAGGGATCTGAGAGAGGGAAAAGAATCTCTCAGCTAAAAGCATGTTTCAAAATATGATAATATACCTCTCATTTAGCAACATTAGCACCCTGAAATACTTGCAATTTGAAGGTGTACACTTTAAAAATAGGTCAGTTCAGGGGTAAGAACTCTGCTAAATGTACAAGTTCAAACATTTAAACAACAAAAAGCAAGAACATGGACTGCACTGAGCAATTCCTGCCTTTAATAGCCCCGCATAGTTGTCTTACAGCCCAATCCTATCCATTTCTCCCCTCCCATCCCTGCCAAAGCAGAGGAGCCAAAATGACAACCAATGCATCCTATGGTGGATGTTCTGTACATTTGTTCCCTTACCTGGGGATAAGCCTCTGCAGCACAAATGGTTCTGCTTAGACCTACACTAGCTAAATAGCTGGTGTAGGTCCACAGGGACCTGTGCCATAGGATCAGGTGTAGGAGGGATAATAGGATACTGCAGGCATCAGCACTGCCAATCCAACTATCCCTTGTATTGCCCCATCTCACAACTCCCTGCCTCTGTTCCACCCTCCCCCACCCCTGGCTGACTTATCTGCTAAAGCAAGCACCGGGAATAGTTGCTGTCTGAGTACCTTTTATGATTGGCACTCATTGCTTTATAGCAGTCAGCACCAGCAAGTAGAGGATTGGGCCCTTAATTACGTCCTGAAATTTGTACTAATAAAAGAAATTGCATTTCTACCAACGGAACAACTAGCAACTACTGAAATGTGAGAATAAAACTGCTGGTGTTTCATTAGGGTTCATCACAAAGATAAAATAATGGCATTTCCTAATATGTGAATCTAGCCTGTGAATCTTAACTTTGCCATCTGACCAAAGGTGGCTGCATTACATAGCAGACAACGGACTCCAGCAGCAGACTGCAGGTACCACAGCAATGCTTTTGGATAACTCCTGATTATTTCATTGGGGCTCGAGTAGACTCCCCTGTGGAGTGCAGCCCATCTTAATTACAAAATAACTCATGATGTCAAATTTTCTACCTCAAGCACCACCCTGGATCAGGTCCACAGCTACCATGGATATTGGGACTCCTATTTTAAGAAATAGGGGAAGAAATCTCCTTTTTTTACCTTGTTGCAGCAAAACCACTGATGTTCCCCTATCTTTAAAAAGGTGTTTCCAGTATCCACGGTTTCAGGTATCCACGATGGGGTCTGGAATGGAACCCCAGTGGATACAGGGGCATGCCTGTACTAGGATTACTTATGGTATGAGTCAAGCTGACAGATACTCTATCCCTGGAAATACAACTTAAAGCCCATGCTAAAATACATAGTTGTATTGCATAATCTGTAATTTAGAAAGATTAGCATTATCATCTAAACCAGTGCTTCCCAAACTTTTTAGCACTGGGACACACTTTTAAAAATGGCAATGTATTGCAACCCACTAGATAACAAAAAAGATTTAGGAAAAAATAGTATTTATTAATAATGATAATTAAATTATTAATAATTGGGGTCCTGTGCTTCTGAGCCTGCAAGATCCCTTATATGTGTAGACATTTGCTAGATTCTCCCTAGAACTAGAGTTCAAGGACTGTTCTCCCAAACGTTTACAGTCATTCCAGGGTACCCAGAAGGCTGGAGAGTAGGATGTGCAATGAGGGACTTACAAGCCAGATAAAAGGCTGAAACTGGGTTCACACGCGATCTACGGCACACCAATTATTAAAGAAAATCAGAAAATGTGACATTTTAATTTGGGAGGTATGAAGATTACCTCTAAACACAAATAAGCATTCCAGCTAACTATTTTCGTCTGTAAACTGGGAAAGGGTGCTTGCAAAGGTTTGTAAAAAATGTTTCAAAACCTTTTCATGACCCACCAAAAACTGGCTCACCAACCATTTAGTGGGTCTCAACCCACAGTTTAAGAAACACTTATCTAAATTGTAGCTACTAAAGTGACTGTTACCCCTGATAACTGGGCAAGAGGCACTTTTTCAAGTGATGTTCCTCTTATGTTTAGCAGGGGAGAGTGGCTGTTGCTGGTGATCTGCCTTTTTTTCTAGACTGTGAGCCTTTTGGGACAGGGAGCCATTTAACTTTATTATTATTATATTACTATTTGCCTATAAACCACTTAGTGAACTTTGTGTTGAAAAGTTGATTGATTGTACCTGTTGATGATTGTACCTGTTGATTGATTGAAGTACCTGTTGATTGATTGATCTCTTAGTGCCTACATATGTGGATATTCACTTCAGGCAAATAAATTCAAATGTCTGAACATCTCCATGTTGGCTATGTGTGCTTAGGTACAGCATGCGTACATACGCCCATGCTATGATATATAAGTGAACAGGGTGAAGGTTTTCATGTTGTGCTTGATGATTTCTCCATTACATTTGTCTTTAAGATATGCACTAGTAGGCAGTCCACACATATAGACAAAGCACAGAAACACACATTTCTGTACACTCTCTGTACACTATTCATGTCCCTTTGTTGTATATGCACACAAAGTATCTACAGCAGTGATTTTCAACCTTTTTCATCTCACAGCACACTGGCAAAGGCACTCCGTCATCTTTTTGACAATTGACAAGGCACACTGTACTGCCAGTGAGGAGCTCACATCCTCCCAATGGCTCTAATAATAAATGACCCTCTCCCAAATTTCCACGGTGTACCTGAGGATCATTCACAGCACACCAATGTGCAACGGCAGAGTGCTTGAAAATGGCTACTCTATAGCATACCTGCAGGTTTTCAGAATAAACCTCCATGCTGTATCCATTTCCATGCTTCAGTAACAATTTAATCCCGCTTTCTTCTATGCTGCTGTTTATTGTTTTTGGGTTTTATTGTAACAATTGTGACTAATTGTTAATTAATATTAATTATTATTTAATTATTGTGTTTAATGATTGGTGGTTTTTAGTCACCCTGAAAGCTGTGCTGACAGGGCAGGGGAGTTAAATGAAATGAATAGAATATTGGAAGATTAATATATTGAATGAATTTTTTTGCCTTTCTCCCAGTGAGGGCACTAAAGACAGTTTACACTTTTTACAGTAGCACAATGATCACTAAAACATTAAAAACAGTCTAAAAAAAGTAATCCCCAAGAGTCCAAACCTCAAATATTGCAGATTGATAAAACTTGCCTAGCCACCTTCTGTAATACAGACAGAGAGAATGTCACTCTCCAAGTTGCATACTTGCTGGGCTGTTTGTTTTCATTCTGTAGGCCCAGGTGATTTGTTTTGAAACTGACCTTCTTCCAAGGGCCTGACCTCAGAGTCTTTGAAGGCCTGTACTAGCTTAGACACTTTCAAAAACCTTAATGAGGTGTTGTTCTTGCACACTTTCTCATAACTGCACAGTTCTCATAACTGGTTTAGCAAGACAATTCTCCAACCTATGCAAATCTGAGCATATTCACACGCATAAAAATATTCTGCAATGCTTGAAGCCTCCTGGTTCCAACTGATTATTGGCACAAGCTGTTCTGACTGTAAGTGGGGTGGGGTAGCTCATACGTCGCATGTAGTTTTCAATTACACATGTGACAACAGAACTGCCTTATGGCATCACAGACAGTAGCGTAGTTCTCCTTGACAGACTCAAACTCCCTGGAATCATCAATAGCCAGCAATGTTACTCAGGTCCCTGACAAAAGCATCAAACATTTACCTTACTGGAAGGTTCTAGAAGATGAATGGTATACACCAAGAGACAACACGACACACAGTCCCTTGGAAACAGGCTAAGAGCTTACTGACCAGCAATATATGCACATATACAAGATTGTCAGGAAATACAAATAGGAGCCAGACTCTGGTTATGTTAGGCACAATCCAAAACTCTTAAAAAGAGCAGCTTTCCATCTATTGATAGTGAAGCTGAATGATAAAAACATATTATCCAGTCTCAAACATTAAACTGGGGGAATGATTTTTTAAAGTAATAACAGGTTGGATAAAGCAATTCAATAAGAAGCATCTCTGCTAGCGAGCATTGGAAGAATGAGGCAATCTTGAAAAAGCTTGAAATTTGCAGTGACCACAAATGAGCAAAGAGAAATCAAGCATCATACATAGTTAGCATCTCCATCCAAAGCATACCAAAATCCAGCTGTAAAAGGGACTTGGCAAAGCCCCTCTCTTTCAGTTATTGGGCTCATCCTAGCATTTCTATGATTTGAAACCTCCTGGAATGGGTAGGCTTAAGAAATAATTGCAACAAGTAACTCAGTCTAATACAGCATAGCTCTTTGGACCAGTGATTAAAGCTATATGCTTCCTCTCATGTTCTGCATCTCCAATATTCTTTATTCTCATACGCTCAGTAAATGCCCCTCCTCCAAAAACTACCCTATACCATACACCTACACCATATCTTTGCTTGTCCCCTCCCTTGTGGTTATCCAGAGAACACCACTTTTCTCTTCACCTTGCTACCCCATCTTCCATATTTATGTTCATTCTGCACTCATGCATCTTACTTAAATACACTTGCTCACTTAGAACATATGACATTGAAGAACTCACCCCCAAAATGCATGCCAGTGTTACACCCAAACCACCAACTATATATAAACACTTCCTTTTACATATCAAGTTTACATCAAATCTATGTAGGTACATGTCTTCTGTTACATCTACATGAATTGCATCAATTGAACATGTTCCCTTCAACTTCTTACATGCACATGTGTACAGGGACACCCTGATTAATTCCTACAAAGCATCTCTCATGTAAAGAGCCTCCATTCACTATACATTTCAACCTCTGAGTTGGCTTCCTTCCATGAATCCCAAAGCACTTATTCGGAGAACATGGTCTCAGAAGCAAACATGTTACATGGGAGCACTTTTTCCCTATACACCCATAGTCCCAGAACCAACAGTGAAGATGCTTAGCCCAACCTGGAGCTCTGGTCAGGTTGAGAATGCAATGCACTTTCCACTTTAGCTTACACTATCCACCACCAGCCATATAAAAAGACGGCGCTCTTGCACTCCTAATTCATACGCTCAGCATCTCACATTAATAGCACAAACAGCATGCTTAGCTGGCCAGCCTTGCTCATTGCTTTACTTCTCCCATCCTCACCTAGTTGCACACTCAAAACACACACATTTCCCAAAAGCATTTGCACAATTTTGCCTGCCCCAACCCTTGGACGGATAAAGCGATTGCATAGCAAGGCATCCTGGGGGTTGCTATTAGTACAATACACCTCTTCCATTTCAATGGGGTGGAAACCCATAAGCATTGCTGAGCTCCTTCCCGCCTGGGCACACAACAAGTGGCAGTAGGCGATGTATCCTGCCATGGCTCTCCTCTCCTTACATGGCAACAGCCCATCATGTAATACCATTTCCTGCAAACAAAAGGGGGGCACACACACACTCAGAGAGAGAGAGAGAGAGAGAGAGAGAGAGAGAGAGAGAGAGAGAGAATTCCACTATTCGGAGGATAATGCAAGCATACACTGGAGTCTCCTCTCCTCCCCCCTACCCCCCCTTCCCGTTTTTTCTATACGCAGTTCGAGCTTCTGGGCAGTGAGTGGTCCTTAACGCGGAACCCTCACGGATGACTCCCTCTAATTCCCGGAGCACTCCCAAGTCAATTTAGCCCTTGCAGAGCAGATCCGAGGAGACTCGCGGAGCCTCTGATTATTTCTGTTTTCGAAATGATGGTCTAAGAGAGGCAGCAGCTGACTCAATGCCTCAAATTGGCTCCGGGGAGGGCGGCAGTTGAGTAGGTGTAGCTCGCAGGGAGGCAGCAACCATCCCCACCCCCCAAAAAAATCAGGATCTGATATCTGTGGCATCTCCGGCCCGGACTTGGTACCCAACAAGCCTCCTCCAAGTCTTTCCCATCCCTCCATCCCCGTGTGATTGCTGCCGCCGCCAGCTTCAAGCGTCGTCGTTCCATGCACAGCCTCAAATCCTGCCTCCCTGTTCACTCCCCACCCTCAGAATCAACTCGGCGCCGTTCCCTTCCCTCTTGATGGATTCCCGCATTCCGACACACTCGGCAGCAGAGATGAGCCCTCAGCCTAACATCCATCCTCCGCACTACCCTCGCGCTCGCTCGCTCGCCCACCTCCCGCCTGCGTGCAACCGCGGATCAGCCTTACTTAGCGGTGGCCAAGCCAAGGGAGCCCGCGGCTTTCTCCGAGCGCACCGCTCATCTCCGGGCATCTTCTCCAGCCGCCTGCCTGCTTTGTCCCCAGAGGCGCTAGGATCGGCTCGCCCGGCTTCACTCCCGCCGCCACTGGTGCTGCCGCGGGATTGTCTCGCTTATCCACCAAAACAGGCACCACCAACCCAAGAAGCGACGAACCAACCAAACGGAGCCCCCTCCCCCGCGCCACTGGAGTCTGGCGAGGACGCTGCTCCTGCTCCAAGCGCGCAGCGCGGCAGGCTGGCTGGTGGGTGGCGATAGGCAGGCAGCCCCGCTGGCTGGCTGTGTCCGCGCCGAAGCTTGTCTCTTGGTGTGTGTGTGCGTGCGTGCGTGTGTGTGTGAGAAGCGCAGTCCAGGGATTGCACCCCCTCCCGCCTCTCCCGCCGCTCCCCTCCCTCCCGGCCTGCCTGCCTGCCTGCCTGCCACCTCCTCCTCCTCTCGCTGTTGCCTCCACGACGCTGCCAAAGGAGAGGTGGAGCTCCGGCTCCTTATCAGATCCTGCGCCCAGCCGGCACTGCTCCTCGGGGCGTTCGGGGCGGCAACAGCGACCCAACCAGCCCTGCCTGCCTGGGCCGAGCAGCCGCGGGCCGCCCTGGCAGTGGGCGCTCCATCCGCCCTCTCCTCTCCATCCCTCCGAGTGCCACCGATAGCCAAGCCCGCCCCGAACTCCTTCGTCCAGGCATCGCCTGCTGGGATGCGAGCGAGCATCGGTAGCTCCCTCCCAACGCCCGGAAGCTCGGAGGATCCAGCGGCCCCCGGACCGCGACCGGCTTGGCCACAGGGAGCGCGCACCAGCCTCCTCGGCATCTCTTCGCAGCCCGGCTGGCCCACCGCTTGCCCCCGTCCCCAGAAAGGGAGTCGCCATTCTGCGTCTTTCTCGCTGCCTTTGCGCCCCCGCCCGTTCCCCGAATTTGCGGCCATGGACTTGCCTGGGGAATCCGCAGCCCCGCGTTGGCTGGCTCCTTTCCCTCTGAGCGAACCGCGCAGCCGAGAAAATGTGTCGCGCCTGCTGCGAACTACCTCCCTGGCTGGCAGCGGAGAAGTTGATTTACAGTCAGCTGCTCCCGCTACCCAAGCCACGAGGTTGCGCGCTTGCACCCACCGGCTTGGAGCTCTCAGCAGGAGGAGGAGGAGTCCTGCTTCGCTCTTGTTCCACACGCACTAGCGCGGCGAGCACCCGAGGCATCCAGCACTGCCGCTAGGGGCACGCTAGGCCAGCTCCTGAACGCACCGATGCGGCTTAAGGGGCGGGGAGGGGGGGTGGGGTGGAGCGCGAACCTGCCTTCGGCCCCTCGGCGAATTTCTTTCGTCTAGATGACGCGCGATCCACCGCCCCCTCGGCTTCCCATAACTAAGGGGCTCTCCCACCATGTGACTCAGGCTGACCTTGGCAAACCCTGCCCCTGAGCCAGGGTATGAAAAAAAATTCCATGCTCTCCTTTTGTTCACTCGTGGCTAGTTCCGGTGAGTCAGGCACTTGTCTTGCGTTGCACCTGCCGGGAGGGAGTTGGGAGTGAGCACCTGCAAATGTCCTTGCCCCTTTCAGCAACTGCAGCATCCCTTTGGGGTTTCTACAATGTAAAGTGACTCCGTGGGAAAGCGGGAACCGTTTACATAAAAGTGCAAAGCCGGTTTGCGCTACACGCCAGGCTGGTTGTGGCCATGGGGTACCGATCTTGGATGAGGAAGAAAGCAGGAACTACAAGTAAAGTAAAGAAGCAGGAATCAACTTCAGAGGAACAGGTTTCTAGGTGATGCCCCTTCAGCCACATCTCCCGTTTTGGGGGCTTTGAATCATTGTCATTCTGGGATGGAGATGGCACCCATCAAAGCACCACCTTCGAAGCACCCCAGATCCTGAGTATCTGTGATAATAGTTGCCCCCCACACACACACACACTTGGGGAAAGGGACTGGATAACTGGCTCCTCTGTACCTTTAAGGAGCAAGACAGCTCTTTGCCAATAGCCTGGATTTTCAAGCTGCGTTCTGATTCTTTGCCAGGGCCTGAATGCTCTTTAACATTCTGCCTGGTGCTCCAAGCTGCCTGGCTCAATTGATTCCTGGGTGTTGCTTGCCTACAGTCCTGCCACGTCAGGCAGGTCATGTGTGCCCTGTGGAACCAGGTCAGGCAGGGCAAGACTACCTTTTACGTAGCTCCTTGGTTGTCATCCTGAGCAAGGGTGAGGAAGAAGGGCAGCGCTCCAATGTCTGCCCGGCAATCTGCCTGGCTTTCTGTTAGGAATAATGACACTCGGTCTGATAAAAAGGGATGCTGCTGCTCCAAGTCTTTTGCTTCCTGCTCAGCTCTGTGAACTTGTTGCACAGCTCAGCACAGCACCGCTCTCTCTCCCCTCCTTTCTCCATACATGCTCTCCTCTCCTTCTGTAGTCCACTGCACCATCTAGAGGCTGCTTTGTCTTTCAATGGAATGAGTGGCTTTCAGTGATCTCTTGTTTTGAGAGAGAGAGAGAGAGAGAGAGAGAGAGAGAGAGAGAGAGAGAGAGAGAGAGA
>JAJKFI010000111.1:1130157-1141611 GCA_029204185.1 Lerista edwardsae | reverse complement strand
TCTCTCTCTCTCTCTCTCTCTCTCTCTCTCTCTCTCTCTCTCTCTCTGTCCCCTTCTCTTGCCTGCAGGATGCATGCTGCCAAATTATCAAGAGGTTGTTTTTATTACAGTTTTAACTCTCTTTTTTTTAACCTTGTTTTTCTCTCTGCTGCACTTTCACTCACTCATTAATTTTGGTATTTTTCTCACGGTATATAACCCCTGTCACGGCTGCCATGGCAACAGAAGGGAATGTGTTCAGCGCTAAAATATCCTCTCAAAAATAACAAAAATAAGAAAACACAGGCAGCTTGTGTCAGCCACTGCAAATGCCAGTTTGATGCAGACTCTGCAGTAATGGAAGGATGAGGAAGCGGCTGTGAGCCGGGGAAGTGGCAGGACTTGACCATTGGCTACTGCTACTGGATGACATAGCCAGGATACTGTGATTCAGTGGATCCTGCAACAGGGTAATAACCCTCCCCTTTTCTATTCAGAAGCTAGTTCTCCTTCCTGGGTGGTGACTCCCACAAGAAGCAAATTCTGGCAAGAAATCCAGAAAGCAACTTCTCTAGATCTTGCTAATTATTATTATTTATTATGAAGTATATTTATATACCTCTTTTCAACAGAGTAGTTTTCAAAGTGGTTTACATAGAAATCAATCAAGAAATGATTCCCTGTCCCCAAAGGGCTCCCAATCTTAAAAAATACAGAAGAGACACCAGCAACAACCGCTGGAAAAGACGCCACACTGGGGTGAAGAAGGACAGTTGTTTTCCCTCTGCTAAATATAAAAGGACACCACTGTAAAAGGTGCCTCTTTGCCCAGTTAGCAGGGGCAACATAACAGCACACAATTATTATGTTGCTGGACTTCTTTATGTGTTTCAGGGCGCAATCCTAGCCTGGAGTTAGGCCAGCAAAGTTTGGCTGGCACAAGAGACACTGTAAAGTGTGTTTGGACCGCTCTCGGAGTCAGGGAGGATGATGCATGTCTGGGTGCTGGCCTCTCTTACTCTGAGAGTGGTCCAAACATACTTTACGGTGTCCCTTGTGCCAGCCAAATGTAGCTGGCCTAACTGTGCCGTCCTAACTCCAGGTTAGGATTGTGCTCTCAGATGCTTTTGATCTGAGCCTACACCCTAGGGCCCCCTCCAAGCAAAGGTTTTCAGTCCTTTCACACCCTCCATATTGTATGTACCCTGAGTTCAGGTGAGCACTGCTACTCTCCAGGCACCCAACCTGCAAGTTAGTTTCCTTCAGCTTGGTCTTTACAAAAGCAGAGACGAGCGGGGCGGGGAGGGGGGGAGGGGGGAAAATGTCCCAAATTTTCCAGCTCACTTCTTCCTTCATCACACAACACTTCACAAACCAGTATAATAATAAACAAGGGAGAATTTTACTGCCGACAGCAATTACATGGAAAAAAGGGGAAAATCACACAAGTCACACAGCAAAATGAAATGGAACCATAGACAGCATGGAAAGTTGGAACTCCCAGGCTGAGCCCAGGTTTTTGCAGGCCTTCGGTTGAGAGACCCCCAACCCTGCACTTCCAAGAATTTTCATGTGATTTGCCTTGCAATGAATGCAGCTCATAGGGGCCAGGAGGAGGTGGTTGCAGAGGGGCAGCCCAATCCGAAGCAGCTGGTGTAGACTTGAGCAGCCCCATGTCAGGCTGTCTGGCCTGAGATGGGGTGTTGGATCTGATGGTAGCTTCCAACACCAGGTCCCACCCCTCACACAGGCCTGATCCTCCCCTCCCCCCCCAGTTCTGCCCCTCCCCACCTCTTCCCCTCTCCAACTATACCTACCAGTCGTCAATGCTGCTGGAATGCCAGCACCCTGTCCATTTGGCGCTGATGCTGGGCACTCACTAGCGCTGGCCCAGCACCAGCGCTCCTTCCTCTCTGTGTTCCATTATGGGACATTCACGACACCTTCAGCCGGTGGTACACATGTGGTACACATAGCGATGGCGTTATGGGCAGGAGGATTGGGCCCTGAGCGGGTGGAAACCTCTTCCTTTCCAGAAAGCGGCTGAAAGGGCAGGGCAGAATGAGGAGGAGATGGAGTGAGGGCCAGCAGATTGGGCTGGGATCTGCAGCACCCCATTGAATCCCAAGGGCCTGTGCAAATCAATATGGACTTGCGCCAGTGATATAACTGGAACAGTCCGAGTTGATCTGTTATGGCTGCTGGGGCTTACCCGGGGGCAAGGGGACAAACGTTCCCTTACCCAGGGCAGACCTCCAGCAGCCAAAAATTCCTCCCAGGGTGCAGCATAGCCTGTTCTGGCACCACTGCATCACCAGAGGGGATTTAGTTCTGATTGGGCTGCCTGATGGTTCTGGGCTCTGGTGAGTTGGGTGGGAGTTGGTTTGGGTGGGAGAATTTATGGCTAAATACATTTTAGGGAGAAAAACAATCTGTCCCGTGACCCCCTTAAAGGGTAGCACATTTATTTCCACATGAGCTGTCATGGACTGCAGTGCACCTCATTAAATGCATACAGTGAAATTTCAGCAAGCGTGCCCACACGTATGGGAATACATTGGAATAAAGGAAGAAAAACGTGAAAATGGCACCGTGAATTAGAAAGAGGAAATTAAACAATGGTGATCTGTAATACCTTGACATTCTGCAAGATAAGCACAGTGACAATTCACAATTAGTGATGACCTCATACCAATGCTAAATCAGTTAACTCCGTAATGTGATAAGAAACCCTAATCGTGATTCAGACACTTTCCTGTAAAGGTGCCAAATTTCACTGTAACTTTCAATTCAGTTTTTTCTCTGTCTAATTTCCCTTTGAAATGTTTATGTTGAAGGACCGGCTCTTTGAAATCTCTTGGAAATTGAAATGTTAACCCAACAGATTTTAGGGGTAAAGAAAAACACGGGTTGAGAACCTAATACATGGATTCTTGTAAGAATTACTAAGTGAATGTGCAGTGAACACTCAAAAATGCCATATAAATGCTAATACCATTTGCCACTGAGATCCATTGACAAAAATCAAGGATGGGGAGAACGCACACACATTCTCACAGCACACACATCATAGCAAAAAATGAGAAAAAATTGTAACGGGAAATCACACAAATGCCAAAGTTAGTATGACTGAGGATGCAATCCTAAACAGCGCCGGATTGGCGAGGCCGATGGGCCAGTGCTATATCCGATGCTGTTTAGGAGAGGCTGGAGCCTCCCCGCGGCAAGGGAGCATGTGAGGGAAGGCTCAGATCTGCGCCCACTAAAGAGCGGGCGCAGATCCAAGGAGACAGTGCAGCCCGAATCAGGGCCACGCAGCCTCACTGACAGGCTTAGGATGTGGCCATACGGACACCTCCCAAGCAAGCCCATGTCCTGCCTCCCCCTCCCCCCTCCCCCCAATCCCCGTCCCAATATGGGACAGAGAATCCCTTGCGCCGGCCAGCTTCGGCCGACGCGAGGGAAGCACTGTGCGGGCGCAACAGGGCTGGCATTGCAGCAGCGCCAGTCCTGTTGTTTTAGCGCTGATGCGGGGATGCTGCTAGGTGCTCCCGCATCAGCGCTAATGGCAGAGGCCGATGCAACGATGTTGTGTCAGCGCTCTGCCCCCTCTAGGATTGCGCTGCCCAGGTGCAATCCTAACCAACTTTCCAGCACCAGGGTAAGGGCAATACAGTTCTGAGGTAAGGGAACAAACATTCCTTTACCTTGAGGAGGCTTCCCTGACTGCCCCCCCCACTACAGGATGCAGCACATGCCCCATTGGCACAGCTAAGTCAGTGCTGGCACGTTGCTTAGGATTGCGCCCTAAATCAAAGCCACAGTGGAGTGACTACTTTGCTGAAAGGGGTTGATGTGCATATTTTATCATATTTGAAATATAAAAATTCAAGAGCCAGGATGATGTAGGAATGGTTCAGGAGTTGGACTTAAACTTGGAAGATCCAGGTTCAAATTGCGTCTCAGCCACGAAACTTCCTGGGTGACCATGGGCCAATCACTATCTCGAAACCTGACCTACCTCTCAGGGTTGTTCTCAGGACAAAGCAGGGGAAGGAACCCTGAGTTCCTTTGAAGAAAGGCAATATAAAAATGTGATTAAAATAAATTAGAGTTCAATCCTAACCTGGAGTTAGGCCGGCACAGTTAAGCCAAAAAAGTTTGGCTGGCACCAGTGCCACCGTAAAAGTGTGTTTAGCCCACTCTTAGAGTCAGGGAGGATGGCGCACGTCTGGCCTCCCTGACTCCAACAGTGGTCCAATCACAAACGTGCTTTATGATGTCCCTTGTGCCATCCAAACTTTGCTGGCCTAACTGTGCCGGCCTAACTCCAGGTTAGGATTATGCCCTATAAGTGCAGTACCCACCATTATTGTGTCCACAGGCTTCTAGTTAAGTGTATTTGCCATGTTAACTCTATTCTCAAATAACCCTATATAAATGGGTGAAAACATCTGATTAACAAAACATGATGGATACTTCTCCCCACCCCATTGACCAGATTTTATAAGATTGTACAGGAGAAGCTCAAAAGGACAGGTGTTTGGTAAATATTTAAATATTGGGTAGCGCAATCGTAACCTCCACGGTGCAAGCGCCAGCCACCCCTATGGGGCTGCTCAGACCAGCACCCACTATTTAGCAGGCACAAGTCTGAGTGGGCCACAGCGGCCCAAATCAGGGCCGTGTGGCCCAGGTACGAAGGTTTGGATCTGACATAACTGCTGGATCTGGGCTCCTTCCAGTGATGTCATGCAGGGGGTATGCGGGGGTACGCGAGTACCGGTTTCTAGGATTACAGCTGGCCCCGCCCATTCCCCCGCCCACTCAACTCCGCCCTCTGCAACGTTTGAATTTCCTGCATGTTTGAGTTGCCTGCATGTTCTCAGAGCCAGGCAGGCAGGCAGGCAGCAAGCGGAGCTTTTCCTTTCCTTGCCACTGAAAAATGAGTTGCTCTGGGGTTTTAACATGATGCCAGGCCTCCTTAACATGTTCTAGGGGTGCTGTGGAATACTGTTGCAACTGTTGGGTCAGTTTAAAATCATCTGAGGCCTCAAAAAGGGCTTTTTTCATGTCACTTCCTGCCACGACATCACTTCCGGCTTATGACGTCACTTCCGGTGGGCGGGTCCCGACACGTGCCAATCAAAAGTGAGTACCTGTTCTTAAATCATTTAGATGACACCACTGGCTCCTTCCCCCTTCCCGGGCCACCCCGCCCACAGGAACACCCTCCCCCTGCCCCGTTCCGCCCTCCCTTTTGCCTTCTCTCCACAGAGAGAAGCCAGTGTGCTGGCCAAACTCTGCCAGTGCATAGGCAGCTTACCTGCGCCCATCTTTGAAGCAGCAGGACCGATGCTGCTGCCTGCATCAGCCCCGCGCCACTAGCACAGATGTGGTCATTTTTTACAGCACATCTGCAACAGTGCAGGGCCGACGCAAGCAGCTTGCGTCAGCCCCAGGGCCTTCTAGGATTGGGCCCCCAGTCTCCTTCAGAATTCTCCACCAGCAAAACCCAGACTCGAGGAGTCCTACTATGGGGGCTGGGGCTTTCACTAGTGACAGGGGACAAACGTCCTCTCCCCCCAAGGAGACCCCTGCAGCTGCTGCAGATCCTGTGGAATGCAGCGGTAGCCATTGTACGTCTGCTGCTCCTGTGGGGGCTGGGCAGCTTAGGATTGGGCTACATGCAAAGACAATTCTCCATTTCTTCTGGAGAAATGTCCATTGAACCAATGTCCATTGAACCAATGTCCATTGAACATAGTGACCAATGTCCATTGAACCTATGTTCAATGCTCACATTCTGACTTCCTACTTCTTCTTTAACTTTATGCTACCCCAATACCTGTGATGGTAACAGGTGGGCTAGAATTGGTGGCGAGTGCGTGTATTCCAAGGACTCGAGGACGCAGCATGTCACTGTGTGCTCTGCACTCTGAGATTCCTGGCCCCTTGGTGCAAAGAATGGAGGGCAAATTTTGCCCTTGCTGCAGTAGTGTCCACAAACACAGCACTTCCATCTCCCTTCATAATATAGCCATTATATCAAATGTATATGGGAGACAGTAAAGGTTTTAGTGGGGATTATGCCAGACCCATGTCCATGAGGAGGCCCACCTGGTCAAGCCCTAAAGTCCCAGTGCTCAGCTTTGTGCAGTGGCAATGGTGCAAGTTTCTGAATTAAGAGACCTTAATCCGGGCACCCTCACCCGCATTTAGGCATGGAGGAAGAGCTGGAGCCAAGATGGAGATGGGAGGGGTAAGGCATGCCCCCTTTGTGCTGGGTAAAGAGCTGGTGCAGGTCTGAGGAGACCCATTGGCAATCAGGTTGTATAATATGGAGGGGAAAGGGAAACTACCGTATTTTCCTCCTGATCTGCCCCTCATCATGGTATGCAGTGCTGCCTATTTTAGCACACATGCATGCTATGGTGGGGGCTTGAGCATTAAGATCATCTTTAGAGGCCCTTTGCTGGGTACCCCACCACCCTGAAGAATTCCAAATGGGACCGAAGGGAGGGATACTGAATTTTGTAAAGACACGTATGAATAAATGAATATGTTTCAATGATCCATGCAAATTATGCGGAGAAAGGTGATACGTCAGAATCATCCTTGGAAAAACACTGTACCTATATCTCCGTCTGATTTATGCAGAAAAAGACATTTATAATAGTCGTAGTTTCAGCTTGCAACATGTACATATGTGGCTGTTCTCTGGCAAGCCAAGATATTCTTGACATACTCATCTTATGCTGTCAAACCCCTCATATCACAGGTATGAGTCACATATGATCCCAAGAGAGCAAATGTCAGCTCTTGTAACAAGCTTGTCGTTAGATGTTCTTGAAAGTCAGTGTGCTGTAGCCATAAACTTCAAGGGTAGCTTTGGGCAAGTCTTTCTTAGGTTTAGCTGGCCATCTAGAATATTATTATTATTATTATTATTATTATTATTATCATCATCATTATCATTATCATTATTATCATCATCATCATCATCATCATCATCATTATCATTATCATTATTATTATTAATGTTTTGAAATAAAATTAAAATTAAATCTCGCCTTTCTTGCCACAGGTGAACCCAGGGTAGCTAACAATCTGAAGAAAACAGAACAAATTATAAAACACAACGAAACAGTGCACAAAAGGCAGTTAGAATAAAAAACATTATCCACAGCCAATGTCCCACCCCGAATTTTACCACCACCCATATATTTTACCACCACTTCCCATATATTCAAGATGCCTGTTCTAGGTGCTTCGTGACCCACCTGAAATTAGCTCAGGATGCACTGGTGGGTCCCAGCCCACACTTTGGGAACCAATGGTATAGTGCATTGGTCTTCAACCTTTTTTATGCCATAACACAAGTTAAACAAACAGACTGGGACCCACCACTGATCCCATCCTCCTCCTGGGACCACATCCGCTCATTCCCTGTCCCCGTTATCAACCACTCCCCACCCATTATGCTCTCCCAACAGCGTTCACTGTAACCATAAACAGTAGAGAGAGCCAAAAAAGTTGCCAGGAAGCTCGGCACTAGTGAAAGCTATTTTAGCACAATTGCTAAGAACCTGAGCAGGCCTGGGACACGATCTCCGGGTAAGAGAGGGAGTATACTAAATGACTCCCCGTTTAGCTGATGCTGCTCTAGTCAGGTAATCTTTAACCTTTTTCATTCCTGTAAGTGGCTGCAACCCCACAACTGAAGCTTTGTGACCTCATTGGGATCTCAAACCCAAGGTTGAAGAACACTGGTGTAGTGGTTCTGGTGTTGGACCTAGACCTGGAGGATCCAGGATCAAATGCTTCTGCTCAGCCATGAAGCTAACTGGGTGACCTAGGGCCAGTGGTGTCATCCTCAAACGACGTTCCGGAACGCTAGGCGGGACTTACCGCCTGATTGGCTGCCCGTCCGTGACGTGTTGCTGCCTGCCCGCCCGCCGTGCAGGCACCCCTGGCTTCGGAGGGGGTGCCCGCTTGCCTGGGGGGCGCGCCGGGTGCCTTGGCAAGCAGCGGAGGGGTGCGCCAACTGGAGGGAGCCCGCGCAGCGGGCGGGCAGGCGGCGACACGTCACGGACAGCCTGTCAATCAAGGGGTAAGTCCCGCCTAGCGTTCCAGAACTTAATTTGAGGATGACGCCGCTGCCTAAGGCCACTCACACTCTCTCAGCCTAACCTACCTCACAGGGTTCTTGTGCAAGAAGTAACCAGGCACACCACCCTGAGCGCCTTGGAGGAAGGCGCTGTGATAAATGAATACATATTAATGGGTATGGAACCATACTATGCATTTTTACTTAGAAATATGTTTGACAACTACCACACAGAGGCATAACAAGGGCAGAGCCTGAAAATTGCGCAGTTTTTAAAAAGAAAAGAAAAGAAAAAGCCAGGTGCCTTTATGTGACGTTTTGACATCACTGTCCCAGGTGCTGCAGTCTTCTTTGGCCCCTCATCCAACGGATACGAACGAGCCCCCATTCCCATTCCTGGCATTAGCTAGCTAGTCATACCTTCTCACATCTTTTAATCTACCTGCCTCCCTCACCTTCTTTTTTCCAAAAAAATGACTTGGGGGAAAAAACACATCAGAAAAAAGACACTCAAACTTTATCTCCCTATATTTACACAAGCTTGCAAACTACAGGAGCTTAGCTCTCTGCAGGGCAATTAACAGCTATCTGATCTTGAATAGCCTTGGGGCTTGAGGCAATTAGTTATCTGATCTTCCCATCACCCATGTTTTCACTGGAGGTCTGCAGTACCCACCAGAAATCAGGTCACAACCCATCAAGTGGATCCCGACCCACAGTTTGAGAAACACTGGTCTAGTCCAACTGACACCAGCCATCCAAGGTCCTGAGTCAGGCTAGATAAGGCATGGGAAATGAATGCATGAGCAAGCTTGAAATAAAAAAAAAACAAAAACTGAAGTACAACCACAGGGGAGGGCACATTTCACTGAAGCGGCAGTGAAGCAGCTTTACTCACTTCCTTCTTAATATTTTTGTTATCAACACTGCATATACACCAGCTGCTTTCCCACTGATGGGGAGAAAGATATGGCGTCTCTACATTTTTTTGCTTATGGGAATTAGAAGAAGAGCAGCTTAGGTAGGGCAGTTGTAACCGGGAAACTCCAACCTGGCCCTGTTCCGTCCTATTTTCAGTCTCCTGCAGATGCATTTCAGCAGGAATGTTGGGAGATTGCTCAAATGTCTTTGCTAGCATAGCCAGGATATCAAACGCTTTGTGTACAAATCTTGCTACTCAAGGTCATTTTAATCAGAAATGCCTCGGGTCAAGCCTTGTACTGTTTGCATGCAAAGCAAGTTGTTTATCTTCAGCATTCATTGACTCCTGTGTTCCGTAAAGGAGTAAAACTAAATGATGAGCACACCTTTTCTTGTGCCTGAATGCCAGGATTAGCCCCATTGTTAGGTAAAGCGAATAGCTCAGGCAACATGCCGATGTTATTTATTTATTTAATCTTGCCTTTAGGCTACAAAGACAGTTTTCAATCAATAAAATACCATTTACTTATTTGGCACATTTTTATACCACCCGTCCCCCAAGGAGCCCAGGGTGGTGTATATAGTTCCTCCAACTCCTTTTGTCCTCACAATAGCCCTGTGAGGTAGGGGAGGCTGAGAAATGATGACTGGCCCAATGTCACCCAGAAAGCTTCATGGCTGAGTGGGGTTTTGGAATTCTATCTTGAACCAGTACATTAGGTTCCCAAATTTGGTTCCCAAATTCCCTACTTAGGCAACCCATTGTATCTTCCTGGTGGATCCAGGACTCATTGAGGCCGTACTGCAGGGTACATTGGATGGTGAGCCAGAAGTTGTTTCTGGGCCACATGTAGGCATGCCCCACACCATTGGCCACATCAAATGGGTTGTGACCCACCAGGAACAGTATTGTAACCCACTGCTGCACCACAGCATCCTGGTTTTTATGGCCCAACTAAAGGGTCAGCAAACTTTTCAATTTTCTAGCAATCATTACGGCAAGCAAAATGCCATATATTGCAGAGACCCAACTGAAAGGAGATAAAATGCACCTCTGTTTGCTCTGGCCTTGCATTATATTTCTTGGCCACTCTAGAGTGTGACAAAATGTGATGAAACATGAAGCCACTTTCATTACAGCAGATGAGGTGCATGTAGGGAGAGGGCTATTTTGCAAGTAAAGGAATATTGAGGGTGCCATATTTCTGTGACCTTTTTCTCATGCTTCAATTTTCCCAGAAGTGTTAAGCAGCTCATGTAGAGACTCCAATCAAGTGGAGGCTTCATATTCCTTTCCTTCATATTTTCCTCTAATCCAGCAGTTCCCAAACTGTGGGTCATGACCCAATTTTTGGTGGGTTGCGAAACTGACAAGGCAGGTTAGGCTATGCGCATCAAGGATTTAACAACCAGCTACTTGGTAGAGGAACACGTCTGCCCAATCAGCATTAAAGCCACAGAGACTTGAGTGGCTGGTAAAATGAAACTTTTTAAGTTTGCCTCCTGTGACTATCTCAGCCTCAGTGTGGAAATGTGGAGCCTTCCAGGGTCATGATCTGCTATCTTTCCACCTCATCCTTTGTTCTCTCTTCTGCCATAGGATGCTCTATGGCTCCCATCTCACAGCAGTGTGCTCTGCTCTCTCTCTCTTCCTCAGTAGGAGCACATTCTATTCTTTGCCTTGCTTACCAAGGTGTGCACGCTCCTTCCCACTCCCTGGGTTTTGAAAAGAAACAGAGGGGAACAGAGCAGAAGAGAAAGTGTGCTAGAGAATACTGGTGAGCTGGGGCATCTCTGCTCTAGCCCACCACTCTACTCTTCCACACTTCTTTTTATTCCATTCCCTTCTGTTCTTTTGTATGGAGTGGGAAGAACAGAAGGAGGAGCGGTATCAGTGGTGGCTACCATGTCACGCCACTAGCATTGCCAAGTAAGGAGGGCACTTGGAGGCTGAGTCAGAAGTGGGTTTAGAGGGAGGAGCAGAGCACCTGCTACTTCTGCATTCTGCAAGCTGAGGCACATACACCCCCTCAATGAGGTTCATCAGTGTTGGTGGCAGGTTGCTCTGGGTTCTCAGGCAGTTTGAGGGGTGCCACGTGTGCATGAAATGCATGTGCATGGGACATACAGTACTGCTTCTTCTCCTCATGCAGCTGGGGGTGAGGAAGAGAAGGAAGCAACTTTTCACTTCCACCCCCACTAGCTTTAGAGTGGAGTATGCCATTAGCTGGATATAGGCTTGTATACCATGGCTCATTCCCTGTCTTTATATTATGGGTAAGTCAGAGCCAGGTCTTTGTGAAATGCCCTGTCATGGTTTTATAAACAGAGCCTGTACAGGCCATTGGCTATGGTTAAAACCAGAGGTCTGGCATGCACATCATCATCATCATCATCATCATCATCATCATCATCATCATCATCATCATCATCATCATCATCAT
>JAJKFI010000111.1:1069983-1125295 GCA_029204185.1 Lerista edwardsae | reverse complement strand
CCAACCAACCAACCAACCAACCAACCAACCAACCAACCAACCAACCACCCACACACACACACACACACACACACACACACACAAGGTCAATTGCAGCTTTTGCACATTCTCAGGCATTGCACAACACATCCACTCTAACCTGCTGTTACTCCAGATCTTCCAGTCTCGTCTTTGCCTTTGGGAAAGGGTGGTGCAAATTCAATTGGTCAAGCATGTATAGGTGGGCTCTTGGATTTGACTCAGCACATGTTCCAAACCCATGCTGGAGGAGGGCCTTACCTGACCTCGTGGATGTGACCAGAAGCACCTTTCAGTTGTGTCTGGGAGGCTTTCTGAGATGCGGGGAGGCTGGGCTCTGCTCCCTGCATCCCAGAAGACCTCTGGAGGCAACAGGAAGTCCTCTAAGGGCCCACCTGCAGATTTCATTATCTGTGGATTTCAGCATCTGTGGGGATTCTGGGAACTGAAATCCTGCAAGTACTGAGGCCTGACTGTAATTGTAGGCAGGGTTCCTACACTCTTGCTAGGGTGTTGCTCAACTCTTTAAAACTCTTTAGAACCTCATCTGCAGTAATTGTTTTCTCAAGGATTCTTGAGTTTCTTGGAATTGGTTTGTTTAATGCCAATTGCAGGAAGCAAAATAGCTGCTCAATAAGGCTTCCATCTCTCCTGTTGTAGAAGTGGTATGGGTCCATGCAGGTACATATGCATACAAGTCTCCAAGATCTGTAGGCTGTCGGTATTTAAAGCCTCCTTTACTGCAGATAATGGACCGAACTGTGTGAAAGGTGAAGGCTGCAAATCTTGGGATTGCAGATAGAAGTTCCTGGGTTGCAGCCTAGTGGCTAGAAAAGGGTGGGATAATTTCTTCATCTAAGGACGAAATCCTACTCTGCGCCAGAATGGCCAGGCTGGCCGGCCAGCACCATGTTCGATGCTGGGTCGGGGAGGTTGGAGCCTCCCTGCAGCAAAGGAATGTTTGTTCCCTTACCGTAGGGGAGGCTCCAGCCTCCCCTAAGCACTTCTTGGACCTGTGCCTGCTAAACAGCAGGCACAGATCTGAGGAGATGGTGCGGCCCAAATTTGGGCCACACGGTCCCCAAACAGGTATAGGATTCAGCCTTATGGCTGAATCCTGGACCCAACCACGGGTCCACCCCAACCCCCAACCCCCGCCAATCCCATGTCTAGACGGACACGGGGCCTCCCTTGCGCTGGCTGGCTTCGGCCGACGCAATGGAGGCACAGTGCGGGTGCAACGGGACCGATGCTGCCTGCAGCGCTGGTCCCACTGCCTTAGCCCCGACGCGGTGCTAAGGCCGATCAGTGCTTCCACCTTGGAGCTAAGTGCGCAGCGTCAACGCAACCCTGTTGCATCGACACTGCGTGGGTTATAGGATTGCACTGCCCGTGTCATGGAGTGCCATACAACCAGTCCGTGCCAGCATCTCTGAAGGGTCTCAGGCGGCTGAGGCTGATGGGTCTTTGGACAGTCTCACAAGCCCTCAGGACCAGAGGAAGAGCCACACCCAGTGTCACCCCAGGTTATAGACGCTTGGAGGCAATCAGTAGGGGAGAAAGGATGGATGGTGCGTTGGGTAGGAAGGCAGAGCACGTGGTGGTTGAGGCAGGTCCCAGTCCACCCACTGGGCCTAAGTCCTTCTTGCCCTTCTGGCTTGGCAGCAGCGCTGGGGAGCTGCCTACAGTTCAGGAAGCATTCTCACAGCTGGCCCTGCCATGCCATAGAGCAGCTACATCCCTAGAGCTGTGGAATCGCTGGCTCATCCCCTGCTGTGGAAGTGTCCTCTGCAAGTCACACACACACACCCAGGTTCACCAGACACCAGCATCAGTGTCCTGCTGGGTCTATATTTGGACTATGGCATAGGAAAAAGGTACTCTACCCAGGCATCAGTGCTCTGCCTGGAGGCCCCAAAGATTGACCTCTGCCAGACATCAGTGCACTGTCCATGCAGGTTGCATGGAAGAATCTCACTAATGGGCCATAAGAAAAGTTGTATTGCTGTTCCTATGCCAATGGAAGCTGTACTCCTGCCAGTGGAGGAGGGAGCAACCAGACAGCCTGCGTGAGGCATTTGTTACTTAACCCCTCTAGAAGGCTGCCCAATGGATCTCCTCCAACCTGCTCCAGTTATATAGCTGCAAAAAGTCCAAGGAGATATGGGGGTGGGGTGGGCAGAAAAATGGTGGATAAGATCCGGCATGTACAACTGCCATTGGATCCACTCCTCCACCTACACACTCCTTTACTCTCCCTCCCTGCCAATGGTGCACCCCTACTGCCAACTTACAGGCACCTGCACTTTCTCCTGGGCTGTTGCTCTCCATGTATTGCACCTCTGGTCAATTGTGGCAGTGGCCCAGCCGTGCACAATAGTGGCCCAGTTTTTATGCAATTGTAAAGGACCTTGTGTTAATGGAATGCTAGGCCCCAATTGAGACCATCGTTGTTTGATATGTGCATTAGTATCAGAGAACATCCTCCAGCTTCTCAGGGGCAAATTTTGCTAGTTCCATTGTCCCTCTGTTGCCCCTCTTCTAGCTGTTCCAGGATGCCTTACAGTGCAGTTCAAACCTTGCTTTGAGCCACAGTGGCCATCCCTATGCCAGCAAAAAGTGTTGCAAATGTGTCAAAAGGCCCATTTGCACCTATGTAGGAGTCAGCTGGTTTGGCAGTGCCAGCTCCATTCCCTGTGGCAGCCAGCACAGATAGATTAGCACTGGGCAGGGGGGGGGGAGAAGTTAGGGGAAGGGCGGTTTGGAGGCAGAGAGGGGGCATTTTTGGATGGAGGAGGGTGGAACACGGGGAAGATTAGGCTGGGGAGGGGGAAGTGGTTGGTGGAGGTGCCATTTTCTAATCCCTGCTTCTGGGCTAGGCTGGGCAGCCCATAATGGGCTTCCTGGATTTGTGCCAGCTATATAGCTGGCATGGATCGAAGAAGCCCTATGGGGTGACTGGGACATTATTCAAGATAAAGGGAAAAATATTCCCTAATCCAGTGCTTCTCAGATTTTTTTAGAACTGGGACCCACTTTTTCGAATGACAATGTGTCCGGGACACACCAGAAGTGGGCGTGTGCCTCCAGGGCCTGCTGCTTTCCTGAGGATGCAGCAATTAGTTGCGTTATTTCTCAGCCATTTTCCAACAGTAAACTGAATCAAAAAGGAAAAAAAACGCTTATTTTCAACTTGACACAAGCAAAACAACCACACAGCCCTCCTCCTTTCCAGTGTCCCATCTTCCCATCTTTCCAATATGGCTGTGCTGTTTGCTACGCGACACACCTGACATTGGCCCGTGACCCACTGGTGGGTCCCGACCCACAGTTTTGAGAAACCCTGCCCTAAGATTCAACTGCCTTCTACACTGCTTTGGGCACAGTACAGACTGTGAGGCCAGGGTACAGCAGAGCAGTTTAGGATTGGGCTGCGAGTCAAATTTTGTTGTCCGTGTCGCTGAAGCTGCTGTTCTGTAGCGCTCAGTTCCCTATTCCAGGTCTTTGGAATTGAAACCTCTGACAAGGCAACTTTATGCATGTTTACTAAGAAGCAGTTGAAAAGGCAGGCCTGTGAACAGTGAGGCACCATGCAGCGCACAGCCTTGTATTTCACACACTGCAGTGCTACATGTTGAACTACACTATTGGTAATATATTGTTTACAATAATGTTTTTTCTAGTATTTCTCTAACCAAAAGAATAATTGTCCCTAGGTATCATATATCACTGGAGGACATTCTTTTGAAGGTAAACAAACAGCCAGGACAACCTTCAAAGATGACTAAGGGAGCGGGAATTGCAAAGTGGTCTTTGGTATAAAAACAGGGGTGTTGCAAGCATGTCCATCTGGGAGATGGTGAAGGGTATATCAGAGGCAGGGCTGGCCCATCCCTGAGGTCAGCTGAAGCTGTTGCCTCAGGCAACAGATTAGTGGGGGACACTCATCTCTGACCTCCTACTTGCTACCACTGCTCCTCCTCCACTTTCCTGGATTGGAAAAGGAAGAGGGGGCAGACAGAAAGAGGAAATGTAAAGGGGAAGAGAGAGCTGAGCTGGAACATTACAGAGTGGGAGGAGCAGAGGCTGGCCTAACATTGGGTAAGAGGGGCAGCATCTGTAGGCCGCCTTGGGCATCAGGTCTTGGGCTGGCCCTTCTGCAGTGTATGCCATGAGTTGGTGAACTTAACACAAGAACAGAAAAACATAAGCAGAGCCCCGCTAGATCAGGCCAAAGACCCACCTAGTCCATCTTCCTGCATCTCACAGGGCACAATCCTAACCAATTTTCCAGCATCGGGGTAAGGGCAATGCAGCTTCAAGGCAAGGGAACAAACATTCCCTTACCTTGAGGAGGCCTCTGTGACTATTTACTGCAGAATGCAGCTCATGCCCCATGGCACAGCTATGTCAGTGCTGGAAAGTTGGTTAGGAATGTGCCCACAGTGGCCAACCAGGTGCCTCAGGGAGCACAAAAGACAATAATGGCATAGCCAACCAGGTGGTGGGGGCACCCTTGAGTGTGCGTGACATCTGTATTGGAAAAGGAAGGAGATACCCCAAGGAGATAGGGAATGGTATCAGCAATGGCCCCTTGTCCCAGATAAACCAGGGATTATAGGGTTAACCCCCAAGGTCTTTGCAAGCCTCGGGAGCACAGCTGTAGGCTGATGAGGCCCCTGGCTATGAAGGGAGGCCAGCACAGGTGCAGATGGGTGTGGCTGATGGTAAAGCCTGCCCACTGATTGGCTGGCCTCAGTATAAAGTTGGAGGCAGGAACTGTAGGAGAAGAACCCTGGATAGGTGCTGGAGGATGGGACCTGGATAGGTGCTGGAGGTTGGCACCAGGTAGGTGATGGATGGATGGAGTGCTGGCTGGACTGCCTGCCTGACGGACTGAGGAACTGGCTAAGGTAAGGTTGTTTTGGGACCATTGGGAATTGTTGTATGTCTGCCATGTCCCTGGAGCCACCAAGTGGAGGAGGCAGTTATGGCTTGGGCAAGCTGACTGCCTACTGTTTGGTGGTGGGGTTTGTTGCTGTTAGACTAAGAGTAGTTTGGAGCTAAGCCAGTGATGAGGGCAGTCTGGAGGAGGCTGGCCAGCCGGTGATCCCAAGCAAAGCCGCTGGAAGAGAGGAGGCCCAGTGGGTGAATGAACCCCCTCCCTCTTGCCTATCTCTGAGGCCGCTCTGTGGGGAAACTAGTTAGCCTAGTGTGGGCATTAGGGCCCCTGGGGAGGCCCAGCAGGGAATTTGGCAGAACATCACTAAGGTCTAAAAGTGTGAAAACCATATTTTGCAGAAATATTACATAGCAAAATCCTAACCTGGAGTTAGGCTAGCACAGTTAAGCCAGCAAAGTTTGGCTGGCCCAAGGGCCACCGTAAAGCACATGTGGACTACTCTTGCAGGAAGGATGGTGCATGTCTGTGTGCTGGCCTCTCTGACTCCAAGAGTGGTCCCAAACATACTTTACGGTGTCCCTTGTGGCAGCCAAACTTTGCTGGCCTAACTGTGCCGGTGTAACTCCAGGTTAGGATTGCACTCACAATCATATTATATATCGTTCAATGCAGAATTTTATGAGGAATTCAATGTAACAAACCCAAGTGTAATATTTTCATTCTATCAAACGTTATGGACAAAAATAAAACACCGAAAATGCAATTGCTTTAAGTAACAAAAAGTAGATTTCCTTAACTGAAAACTAAATAGCAGGGGCAGATCTGAGTAGTTCCATTGGGGCAGCTGGCACCTACCCTGGGGTAAAGGGCATGAGTGTGCCCTTGCCCCATGGAGGCTCTAGGCAGCTCCAAATCTGCACTGGATACGGCACAGGCACGCCAGCCTGTCCGCTCCAGCCCAACGTAGGATTGTGCCTTGAATGACTGAATTTGTTGTATGGGGGTGTCAAAAATTTTTGGGTCCTGGGTGTCAAATGACCTAGCTATACCACAAAGATAACAAAATGCCTGCATTCTGTTGCCAATCCCTTGCACCTGGCAGCCAACTTCTAAAACCAGGAGGTTGCATATATCCATCATGGCTTGTACCCGATGATGGATTTTTCTTCTAGAAACACTAGATAGAAAACTGCAAACCTGTACATGCTTACCTGGGGGTAGGTCCAACTGAACTCAATAGGACTTTCTTCCAGTCTTCTTTGGACTTTTGCCAGCTATAGAGCTGGCACAAGTTGGAGGAGACTCATCAGGCAGCCTGCTGGGGATAAGTAAAAAATGCCTTCTGCAGGCTGTGCAATTCCCCCCTCCCATCACCCTATAGTATGCACAGGATTGTGCTGTCAGAATACTTTCTTTAGTTTTTTTTATTGCGCTCAAGGTTCAGCTACACATTATTATTGTAAACTGCCCTGAGGCCATTTTCTGGCAAAATGCTGGGTAGAAATATAATAAGAAATAAATGCATACATGTTACATGCAACAGTGTGCAAAAAACAAACAAAAACAAAACAAAACCCATCAACCATTTTCTTATTACAAAACAGCACTGCAAGAAGACAATTTGAAATGGAAATTCAGCAATGTGATGCTTACATCCCCTAACCACTAAATTTGCATAATGAGCAGCTGATTTGCATAATATGCAAATTGGATGTCCTGAATTTGGTAAACTGGACTATGGTAATCCTATGGGTAGCAATTCACCTTGTTGCTGCTATCAGCTATGTTCACATTCTCAGAGGCTCTCTGGAACTGTGGGGCAGGCAATGGTAAAACGGAATAGGCTACTACTGTATAAAAACCTAAAAAGGACAGCAAGATCAACATTAACAAGGAATGATTATGACAGACTCAACAGCCCAGGGGATCAAAAATCAATGTACAGCATGCAAAGAAGACAGCGAACAATGTTTAGGACAGAAAAGCCAAAGGCAGGCAATTGACCCCCAGCCACTGAGGAAAGGATAGAACATGGGGTTGAAGCAAGCAAAGTAGGAGTAGGGCAGGATACTAGGCAAGGTGAGGCATGCACAAGAGTCTACACAGCCAAAACTCAGAATGCAAGGTTGCCTATTCAACTGACCACAACAAGGAGGTCATTGCAATGGTTGAACTGGTACTACTGCAATTTATTAATACAGATTTAAAAACAAGTACTTTGTCCAGCTCTGTGGTATGGTAGTGAAAGTGTTGGTTTGGGATGCTGGGAGTTCAAATTCAAATACCCACTCAGCCATGTAAGCTTTCTGTGTGACCCTGGACTAGGTGCTATTTTTCATCCCAATCTACCTCACAGAGTTGTTGCATATGGAGGGGCGGGGATGGCGAACCATTTTCAACACTTTGAGATACTTGGAAATGGAAGATAATAAAGGGCCCAATACTATCCAACTTTCCAGCGTTAGTGCAGCTGTGACAACGGGACGTGGGTTACATCTTGTGGTGGTGGTGGGCAGTCATGGACGTCCCCTCAAGGGAACATTTGTTCCCTTACCTCAGGGCTGCATTATGGCTGGATAGAATTGGGCCCTAAGAAATGGGAAAACCGCCATAAAGCAGAACCCATAGCACAGAAAACACAGATTATTTGAGTGCTTGGTTCCCTACCTTCTTCTAAGCCTCCAGGGAAGTTTACGATAAATAATTTAAAATTTATAATTTTGGAAAACAACTTAAATGTTTGCATACTGTTTCGTTTGCATGGTTGCAATTTATGATTGCAGAAAAAATTTCATGCAGCAGAGCTTGGAGAGTAACTTCCAGTCAAAGTATAGCATGCAGTACTTAGAAGATAGACTAATGGTCTGACTCTGACAGCATCGTATCAGTTTTGCAGGAACACTGGTGGCAAGAAGTGGCATTCCAACAGGGGGGCCAAATGCTAAGATTTGCAGGAGCCTGAGCTGCTGTGTAATGTGAACACAACCCTTCCTCCTCACCTCTAGAGCCATTCTCAGCTTGAAGAGCAAAGCCTCTGAGCCGGCGCTCCAAGCAGTGAATTGCTCTGGAGGCGAGAGAGCCACATTACACAGGAACTCAGGCTCCTGCAAAACTGAGTGTTTGGCCTCCCCTGTAGGGACGCCAATGGTGGCAAGGACCTGGTAAACAGCTGGGCTCTGGCAGACTCTCTTCAATTCTGAAGTTTCATAATCTGCAGGCAGAGAAACAGCTGCTGTGTCAAAGATACAGAAGCCATTTTTTTCTGTTCTGTTCTGGTGGGTGATTGAATTACTTGCTGTCATGTTCAGATTCTGCTGGCTTTCTTTAGTTATCTTAATAGCCATACTACATACCCTATTCACGTAGGGATGTCAACTCCCTGGGAGGTTGCCCCATTGCTCTTTGCTCTCACAGTAAGGCCAGAATGTTGTTTTCATTGCTTTGAACTGTTTTCTTCAAGAAGTCTGTCCTACCAAATATGTTTTTCTGGTTCAGAAGTTCCAGAGGTGCAACTAGGGCAGAGCCTGAGGGGCACCTGCCCCAGGTGAAATGCCAAAGTGGGTTGAAAATCACCTGCGCCTCCTCTTCCAGGGAGAACCCGGAAGTGACATCAGCATGTCATGCCATGCCATGCCACCATAGCCCTGGGTGCTGGGGCTTCTAGTTACACCTCTGAATGGACGCTTCTCCTTCGGCTCTAATTCCTTGAGGAAAACGTGTCCATTCTCCCTCACTGTGTTGTGTGCCTGCATCTGTGAACCAGCCCAGCATATGAAGCACAGCCAGAAGCCTTCCCCACCCAGTGATGCAATAATATCCAAATCTGCTTACTGTCTGCCACTGTGACTGAAGAAGTTTCTGTAATAATGTATTAGCTAAAGCTTCCAGATTATCCCCAAAACATCAGCTTTAACAAAGGGGTAATGCCTCTTTAATCCCTGCATGATCCAGGTTCCAGTCTCTCCAGGACATTAATTCACAGCTAATGCATAGATTCTCCAGCAGTTTGCTTAATGTAGTTGTAAGAGGCCCTGGATTGTCCAGTCAGTCCAGTTCAAAGCTGTTCCAGAGTCATCCCAGATCTTTTTTCCTTTTCCCCCCCTTATCACTGCAAGTTACATAGGACAAACTAGGTGTGATGCCAGAATTTGGCAAGTAGATGACCACCATAGGGCCCTGAGGTGTCCTGCCTCCATCCCTGACACTATGACCTACATCCAGCGGCGTCATGCATCCCCCTACATCCCCGCCCCCGCGGGGAAGACGGCGAAACGGAGCGTTATGCAACGGGCGGGCTGCCGCTCACCTGTTCCTCCTGCCCAGCATACCAGTAGCATGACGCCACTGCCTACATCCCACTGTTAAGCTTACTGTGCCCTGTTTTGTACTCCCAAATACTCCTGCTGAATACTTAGATCTGGTATCTTGGTCTTGGCCAAAATGGAACAGGGGCACACTGTATTGGAAAAGGCAGGAGATACCATTCCCTATCTCCTTGGGGTATCAGCAATGGCCCCTTGTCCCAGATAAACCAGGGATTATAGGGTTAACCCCCAAGGTCTTTCCAAGCCTCGGGAGCACAGCTGTAGGCTGATGAGGCTCCTGGCAATGAAGGGAGGTTAGCACAGGTGCAGATGGGCGTGGCTGATACTAGAGCCCGCCTAGCAACAGACACCGATTGGCTGGCCTCAGTATAAAGTGGGAGGCAGGAGGTGGAGTAAAGCACCTGGGTTGGTGCTGGAAGGGAGGACCTTGGTAGGTACTGGATGGATTGTGAAAGGAAGGGTGATTAGCACCAGGCAGGTGTAGGTAGGTGCCTGCCTGCCTGCCTGCAGGACTGATGGATGGGAAGGGCTGGATAAGGTAAGCTTATTGTGGGGAATAACTGTGGGGAACAGTTTTATGGCTGCCACGCCCCTGGAGCCACCAAGTGGAGGAGGCAGTTGTGGCTTAGGCAAGCTAACTGCCTATTGTTTGTTGGTGGGGTTTGTTGGTGTTAGACTTAGGGATGTTTGGAGCTAAGCCAGTGATGAGGGCAGTCTGGAGAAGGCTGGCTAGCCGGTGATCCCAAGGAAAGCTGCTGGAAGAGAGGAGGCCCAGTGGGTGAATGAACCCCCTTCCTTTTGCCTATCTCTGAGGCTGCTCTGGAGGGGAGACTAGTTAGCCTAGTGTGGGCATTGGGGCCCTTGGGGAGGCCTGGCAGGGAATTTGGCAGTACACCCTGGCTGCCTGTACCCCCCTCCTCTTCCCCCTCCCATGGGACTACCACTACTTGTAGTGGCCTGGCCTAGCAATGGCCCTCTCCAATTGCATATCAGCCACACCTACAGTACAATGCTGGTGGGACTCATGGATGGGGCAGAGTAAAAAACATGGCTGATGTCCCCATCCATATGCAGGCATTGCCTGCCCCAATTCAGCAATGTGGGGATGATGGATGGGAAAGCCCCTCAGGGGGCCAACACCAAGCAGTCACAACACAACCTGAGGCTGCTGCCACTGCATTTATTGGGACACGCTCGGGGACAGAGAAGATGGGGTCAATGGGAGCCTGGGGCAGCTGGTGGGGGACACACCCTGCTAACCTATGAATGGGAAAGGAAAAGGGGGTCAGGTCCAGTGGGTAAAGGGCTGGGCACATGGGCCATGGGGGGCTACCTGCATGGTGTACCTGTCTTGGCCCCCCCATCCCAGTTCCCTGGGGGGCTTGACATCTTGGGGTATGTCATGACTTTGCTTACCTGGCCACAGCTATAGTCAAACTGCATCCCTGTGGGCTGCTGCTTCTGTCCTGTGGACTAGCTATGCTAGTAGGCAGCTGGCTTCTAACTCATGGGGTTGCCCATGATCCTGGGGGTGGTTGTGGGGAGATACAATCAGTTCCTGCAGCCATGTAGTCCTTGGCCTGGCACCCCATCCTTGGCCCAGTGGCCCACTCCGTACTCATTGTCAGTGTCTGAAGAACTGTGCTGTTGGTGATGCCCTTGGGGTCCTGCTGCTGTCGGCTCCTCATTGGCATGTGGAATTTCCATGGCCCCTGGGCATCCCACCTTCTCAGTCAGTAGGGGTATGTCCTTTTGTAGGACCCTGCTGTTGTGGAGCATGGGGCTCACAATGAACACCTGGCTGCCTTCTCAGGTGTCCTCATTAGGTGCTCTGGCAGGTAGGTACAGGCACTGAAGGTGCATCTAGTATCTCAAATGCATGCTCCACAACCATACGTGCCTGCCAGTGCTTCACATTGAACCTGGCCATAGGTCCTGGGGGTTAGCCATATATGGTGTCGCAAGGGCTCCAGAGGGTAGCCACAGTTGCCTGGAGAGTGGAGACGGCTAGTTGCTTTATACTGAATCAGACCAGCCTCTGTGGCTGTGATGGCAGGAGGGCCTTGAGGGCAGAGGCATCAAATACTTGAGTACTGTGGATGCTGCTGGGGAGCTTGGTGGTGGCGGCACTGTTGAAGAATCTCTGCACATCACAGGTTGCCTGGACACTGAGTATTTTGAAGGTGCCTGTTGTGGTATAACCTTGGTATTTTATTGGCGCACCTATAACTAGGGTTACCAGATACAAACTGGGACAGAGCTCATCATGGAAAGGTTTCAAAAGCTACACCTGCCCAAATTCCCTCTTCTATACAATGGTTAAAGGTATAGGCACTCTGTCCCAGTTTGTATCTGGTAACCCTACCTATAAACATGTGTTGTATTGCAGTGATGATGGAGCCGAAGACATTTGGGAAACCTATAGAATGTCTGTAAAATGTCTACCATGTTTTTGACAAAGTACAGGCTTTCCCCCAATAGGCCAGGGCAGGGGGTAGGTTCCTGATCCCCAAACCATGGATAGCACCAAACTCTACTCAAATTCCACCTTTCATGCTCACATCTCTTTTTTGTTTGCAAACACTTTGCAAAAGTTGGTTTTTTTCTTCTTCCTTTTGTTTAGCAACAGGAAGCAAATAGGGAGGATAAAAACTCACAGCTGCTAGAGGAATGGTACAGGGGTAGGGGTGATATTGAGAACACGGATTGGAAGTGGACAGCAGAGGATGTATCTAACCTGCAAACTTGTGCTCATTCAAGATTTCCCCTGGCTAAGGAGGGATTTTCCATGATCTTCCATGATTTTCCACATTTATGTTTATTTAAGTGATTTTGAAAAGAAAAAAAACACATGGAGCAGGGTGCTTAAAGGGGGTAAGAGGCAACTTACCATGATCTTGAAAAATATCTACCTGAAGTTATCCATTACTCCTTTAAAGAGCCTTGTCATACTGGCAATCATAAAGTCTAAAGGGACCTTTGTTTTTCCCCTAGGGTTAGAAAATTGTAATACTCCCCCACCCGCTTAACTAAGGAAAGCAAAGGGGGAACAGAACCCCAGGAGAGGCCTAGAAGCACTGTGTGTACTCCAATTAGCTGGACACCCAGCTTTAATCAGGCCAGAGTTTCAAGCACCCCAGAGTTAAATAAGTGGCCCTATTGACTTTTAAAGATCCTTTTACATAACTTTCTAGTCCAGCTCCAATCTGCTATTCAATATGCCACATAGGTTATCTGAACATTTCAGTTTTACATTAAATACTTTTATAATATTAAAAATATAACAATGCTATTTATAAGAAAAAGATACATATACAGTACTACATACAGCAATCCATAACACTAAGTAAAATCTAAGCATCAAATCCTTTAAATACAGTCTTATAATTGAATGTATTATTCCAAAATGTGACAAAAGGTATACATTTTTTAAATATAAATGTATCAACCTGAGGGATCTATATGATAATATGGAAATCAGTGCAACATTTAAAATTCACAGATACCATTTAATTAATGGGGGGAGGCAACTTTCCTCTGCACTGTTTAAGGGCTTAACATTGCAATTCTAGGTGTGGCTCCTCAAAAGTAAGTCCCACCGAATTCAGCTCTTACTCCAGTGCTGGAAAATTGATGAGGATTGCGACCTAAGCGTGTATAACAGTGGTTCTCAAACTTTTTAGCACCAGGACCCACTTCTTAGAATGACAATCTGTCCAGAGCCACCAGAAGTTATGCCCTGGCTGGAAGTGCCGTCATTGTACGCCAAAGCCTGCTGTTTTCCTGAGAACGCACCAGTAAGTTGGTTTTTTCCCAGCCACTTTCCAATAGCAAAGTGAATCAGAAAGTGGAAAAAAGCCTATTTACAATCTTGACACAAGCAAAACAACCACACAGTGCTCCCCATTTCCAGCATCCCATCTTCCCATATTTTCAATATGGCTGCTCTAGGCGCTATGTGACCCACCTGAAGTTAGCTCGGGACCCACTAGTGGGTCCTGACCCACAGTTTGGGAACCACTGGTGTATAGGATTGCAGCTTTATCAGCACAACCTTGATGGGTATTAAGGAATGGTGAGCTTGAAAACGCTGTCAGCTGCAAAACCCATGGCTTGCTGAATCCATGAAAGATCCATGTGTGTAGTTCTTGAAAGATAAAACATTTCTGTAAAAATTGTAAAAACCTTCGGGTTTCTGAATAAAGTCTGCCTATGTAAACCACCTTGAGTTATAGTCATTAGAGAAATCTGGTGACCTAAGAAAGGCGGTATATAAATCCAAGGATGATGATGATGATGAATGAAAATCCAAGCCCTGTGCCTTTGCTCACTTATTTTCTATTGTGACTTTTTAGTTAAGACTGCGGAGGATAATCTCTTCCAAATGCCCCTCAAATAGACATTCATGCTTTAACTTGAAGAGAATCCATGAACTGACACTTGTATCTTTGTTGAAATCTGAAAATGGTACCCGTGCCTAGCACACAGTCCTCCTACCGGGCAGTCTTTCCTAGTTGCTGCAGAACCAAATGGAGCAACACAAGATTTTATTTTTGCTCTGAGATTATCCTGCTATGATGGAACAGTCATGAACCCTCCAGGGGCAAATGTTTTTTCCATCTCATTCCAAGTGTGGATGCTAACTGACATCCAGAGGCCTCCAGCTTCAGTCCCAGAATGCACTTTACCTACCCACGTTTGCTTGCCTGAATTCTGTTGCCCCCAAGCTCAGGCTGACTGAACGTACAGTTATCAACAAGCTCTTAGTTTATAAATGCCTATAATAGGCATTTATAGATCCAAAGAGCCTCACTGACAGCACACAGAAACTGCCAAATGGGAACCTATACAGTACTTTCAGAGGGACTCGTAGAAACATGTCTTACATCCCAATCCTATGCATGATTGGGCTGCTTGGCAGAATGCACTATGACAACAGGAGTGACTTCTGTTCTTGCAAAATGGTTGTCAACAGTGGCATTCCTGAGGCGGGGGAAATGCACAATTTTGCAGGAATCTGAGCTCCGGTGTAACTTGCCCCTCCCCCTTGCCTTCAGAGCCACTCCTGGCTCAGAGGGCAAATCCTCTCAGCTGCAAATGGCTCTGAAGGTGAAGAGAAGGAGCTGTTTTACACAGGAGCTCAGACTCTTGCAAAATTTTGCATTTCCCCCACCTCAGGAACTCCACTGTTGACAACCATTCCTCCCCCCCCCCGCTAGGAATGCCACTGGTTGGCAGAAGCACATGCAGAGCTCAGCTGGTGTCCATTTGCAAGTGCTGCCACAATTCTTCCACTGGATGCTGCTTGGTCTGCCAGACTTGTTAAGTTAGTGGTGGGGGTAGAGGTAGGGGTGAAACCAGGGGAGGGTGGAAGTATGAGGGAACCTAGAGGGGGTGTATACTGCCGCATGCGTCCTGTGCCTGTATGCTATTCCTATCCTCACTGAGAAGAGAAAGGGGGCATGTCATACTTACACCAGCTGACACATGAACTGACACAGGTCTGAGGAGACCCATTGGTGAGCACAAGGCTTATCCTGAAGTAAGGGTATCCTGAAGTAAACTTTTGCTTACCTTTCTCAAATCTCCCAACCTGCCCCCTGGAGGAATGAACACAAGCCTTTTTGATGTGGCTGTATCAGCTGGGGAGGGGGCATGGAGGATAAAGTCTCTAATGGCCCATTCCCAGCCAACTTTCCAGCTCTGATGCAGCCACAATGTAGCCCCTAAGTAAGGGGACAAATGTTCTCTTACCTTGAGAAGGCTTCCATAACTGCCCCTCCACTGCAGAATGCAGTGCACACGCTGTTGGCACAGCTGCACTAGTGCCGGAAAGTTAGGTAGGATGGGGTCCTCCTAGGTCGACAAAACAGAGTCTACTGAACCTCAGAGAACAGCTTCTCACCACACCCCCATCTAACTCCCCAGCAAGCCTGAAGTGACATAGCACCTGCTGCCAGAGAGAAAGTGTGCACATATGCACTAGTACGCTTATCCCCCCCCCCGCACTCTTTGGATGTGCGGCCTCTTACACTGGGTTGCAAGGCTCTGCCAATCTAGAAACCCAACAGAACGGCGCAGTGGCTACAGAACCATCTAAACCAAGCGGGGACTCATGTCACTGCTCTCATTTGTTTCTCACCACCTTCCAACTCATGAGCCTCCTCCTGGGCCCCTAGATATGCCTTCTTAGATGGGAGACAGGAAAGAACAGCATGGTAACAGAGGACCATTCTCTTCTGCCCAATGCCAGTACAGATTACGGATGCCCTGACCTGAAGCAGAGGTAGCCCTATGGATAAAAGCACCCAGAGTGACACTTAAGTGCTGCAGCTCTGCAGTCTGGAAGTTTGGGGTGACGTATTGACATCACTACGTTGCCCCCCCCCCCGGCCTTCTGGGCTTTTGCACTGGGTTAAATGTGAAAGCCTGCCTCCAGGCTGTCTCACCTTCAATGTTCCTCTGCTTTGGCCCCAGTCGTTTTGTGTTCTTGCTGGCAAGCAGGAAGAACGTGGTTGGCGTTGAGAGTATAAGGCAGCTTGGCTTGAAGATAGCTAAAGATTGCCCAAGGTGGAATTGTGCCAAGGTGCTAAAGATTGCTCTTGGGTGGTATTGTGTCACTCCCCCCCCCAGGTGTCGCTGGGTGCCAGTCCACCCCTGCCTCCTTGTGACACCACTGCCCTGAAGTTGCATCTGGGATTTATAAAATTGCGCCGAGAGGCTTACAAATCCACAATAAAAAGTGAACAAAAATATGGTGCTTTGGTAAGAAGACGAGGTCAAGTGGGGAGGCTTATTGGAAAGTGGAGAGCAACATGGCAATATATACTCTTCTCCCCCAAATACTATTAACAATGTCTAGATGTCCCACCCACTTTGCTGGATGAGGGGCAGGGAGTAGAGACAGGATATCCAGGAATTGTTGATGGTGCCAGGAAAAGAAAGCAGACAAAATAGTCTGCTGCTGCTGCTGGCTCTCCACCACTGCCCAGTAAGCTGGTTCTCCACCAGCTGATGGTGAGGAGCAATGACAGCAGCAATTCCTTGCTGACTGCCTTTCCAGGGATTGGCCTGGTACAGGTCTCTTGTAGGCAGAGGACCCTGGCCCATGCCCCACACTGTGGCATGGCCCTTGGAGTTCAGTGACTGCTCCAGGTTATGCCCAAACCACAGATTTTGAATACACAATAGAAACATAACTATAAAAGATTTCTGATAGTCAATTCTGGGCCAAATATTTGCTTTTGTTTCATGTTAATTCATGTGAGGAGATGTCGCTTGTGTTTTCTTCAAAAATGCATGAAGAAGGCCCAAGTTCAATTAAAAGGATCTTGAGTAGCGGACCTCGAGTAGCAGACCTCCAAAGACTGAGGCCTTGGAGACTAGCTTGGAAGTACACGGTATTGGGACAAACGGATGGTCTGACTGTTTCTTATGTAAAGCTAGTCTTATGTTCTCTGCTGCCTCTGTGATGAGAGTAAAACAAAACACAGTTCCTTTTCCCTGAACCACATCTTAGCTGTGCTGTGGGACCCACACTGCTCCCTAATTAGCTTGCTGGTGTGATTTAAGATGTTGGTTTTAATTTTATAAAGTTTTGAAAGGTTTTCCTCAGAGGCTGACACCTCTCCTTTTGGTGTGATACCAAGGCTGTAAAAGAGACTCTGAGGCCCTTAGGTATGTTTAGAAATAGAATAAAGAGTTGTTAAAAGCAGGATTTTTTAAGTTAATATTGTCAGCCTCCAAATTCTAAAACTGATGTAGGCACATGTGGCAGTAGATGGATGGGGAGAGGACGCGCTGCCTAGCAAATGGCACCCAATGCCAGCCCATCTCATTCTGAACCTGGGTGTAAATTGGGACAGTAGTTTCCTGCCACCACTCAATGCCAAGGGAGGCCAGTCAGAAGACGCCTTCCTTGGGGAAACCTCCTTCCTAGCAGTGACGAGCCCAGCCCAAGCTCTGCCTAGGGGCCCAGCGATGCTCTGTGCCCCTAGCATCAGCTCCCCGCCCCTCCCTGCCCATTGACACACCCTCCCAGCACACCAGGCTCCATTTCAGAGCAGTGTAGGGCCAAGAGAGGGCAGGAGGGCCAAAACCACATGCTTCTTTGAATGGCGAAGTGTCTTCTTGCAGCCTTCTGCCCACCCAGGAACTCTGGGGGCCCTTGCCCACCGCCCAATGGTTGGTCCATGACTGCTTCCTAGTATGATGAAGTGACCTCCAAATCCCTGGAGTTCCCTAAAAGGTGAACCGTAGTGCACAAAGATAAAACAACTGCGTAGGCAACCAAGTGCAAGAGAGTCTGAACAGAAGATTGCACAGGGGTTAAAAGCCAAGCTGAAAAATAACACAAAACACTAACATGGCCAACCCTAACCTGGCGTAGGTTGGCACAATTAGGCCAGCAAAGTTTGGTCGGCACAAGGGACACCGTAAAGTAGCGTGAACCATTCTTGGAGTCAGAGAGGCCAGCACACAGACATGCACCATCCTCCCTGACTCTTGAGAGTGGTCCAAATACACTTTATGGTGGTCCTTGTGCTGACCAGACTTTGCTGGCTTAACAGTGCTGGCTTAACTCCAGGTTAGGTCTACACCCTTACATTTACTACCCTATGTATTTACACTAGACTAGGATCTTGGTCCTTACACACAAACCTAACAGGACAAACCTAACTGGTGACCTTTGCCAATTCATCTGATACTAGATAAATGACCAGGGCAAAATGCATAATGATAAAGGGTGTGTGTGTGACCCCACTTTTTATAACATGTGTGCATTATCCAGGGTTTGCTGGTGGAATTGGATCCTGATCTTTTTTTGGGGGGGGGGGTGATGGTAGTTACCTTGAGCCCTTTTTTTCTCCACTCTTGGGAATCAGATGAATGAGCTGGCTCAAAATCAAGCTCTTTGCTTACTTGTCAACTGGGGGAAAATGGCTAATAACAATATAAGGGAAAACATGGCTACTGCATTTGAATGACTCAGCAGCCCTTTCAAGATGTTGAGGCATCACAGGAGCCTCTTTAGGGCCAGAAAGGTGAAAAATAGGTGTAAAATAAAGGAAAATCAGGGATTTTCACCACATGTACTAGCTACTGTTTAGTTCTAAAACTACTGAAATTATAGTGTTTCAAACTATTGAAGCACACGCCTGAAACCATTGATTTGAATGGAAAAAAGATGCCAAAGTTCATTCAAAAATAAAGGTGCACAATCAATTAACTCATGTGATATATCTGCTGCTGGACTGTATTCTACTTCAGACCTTAAAATGGATGGTGCACATCTCTCTGACTCGGAGAGTGGTCCAAACACACTTTACAGTGGCCCTTGTGCTGGCCAAACCTTGCTGGCCTAACTATGTTGGCCTAACTGCAGGTTAGGATTGCGCTCTAAATGTATCTTTTAAAAAGAAAAATGCATACAAAACTAGCATGTCAGAGAGCTTAGCCTAGAACCCTTTGCCCCAACGCGTTACTGTGTATGTTCATGTATAAGTCTAGAAATTTGCTGTTGGAACTGTGGGGTGGGCTGCAGAGGGGCTGCGAACCCCCTCATCTCCCAAATGGCCAGCATTATGGGGCAGGAGGGTCTGGCAGAATGGAAGAGTTGCCGCCCCCAAAGCCTGAAGGTCACCTCAGACGGTAGTTCAAGCCAACCGGAAGTCATCGTGAACTGCCGATAAACGATGCTGACAGAGATGAGTCTCTCCAGCTAGTGAGAGGAGCAGAGATGACAACCCTTCCCGTGAGAGTGGAGGAGTGCCTGTCAAGCCATGTGTGGGAGTGTGAGCAGCCAGATTGATGCTGGACTATGAAGGAGACCACCTGAGCTGTAGAATTTAGAACTTGTGATTGTAACAACCCCTATATGGGGTTGAGGAAAGCCTGCCCATGTAAACCGCCTTGATTATTAAAGTCAGAGGAGAAATCCAATTACCAGAAAGGCGGTATATAAATACTGGTGGTATTACTACTACTACTACTACTACTACTACTACTACCCTCAGGTAAGTTTAAAAGCCCCTTGGTCATGGTGGCAACACAATCGCTGTGTTGCCATCATTGCTGGGCCACTTCCCTTAAGGGGGAATGGTCTTCTTCCTGTTCCCCTGGTGGGTTGTGACCCACCAGTTTGGGAACCACTGCTCTAAATGCTGCTGCTTCTGGAACGGATATAATTTCTTGGAGATGTTTTTGCCTATTGTTTTTCAATAAAAGAAATATCAAGTTCTTCTCCCTATCTACATCTTAATGGCACCATAGGAGGCAACTGTGTATTTTCATTCTTAGCAGAATAAACAAAAGAAATAAAGGCTGCAATGATTAAACTGCCAAAGAAAAGGGCCATTTCAAACTGCAAAAGCTTTCCCCTGCTGATAAACACAGAGCGGCTGCTCAGAAATGTTCCATCCATGGGGGAGCATGCTCTGGGTTGCGTGGAGAGCCCTCTAATTTGTCTTGGGAGGGAGGCAGAACAGGCATTCTATCTGGCACTGGAGATTCTGTCCCTTCTTGGTGAGGGGGGAGGAATTAAAGAACCAGGAGACAATTTTCTGTAAATCTTTGCACTGTCCAGGTCACATCTGGTGATGACACGTTATTTAAATCTGTAGGTACTTCAGTTCAGAGCTAAGTGCTATAATCAAATGTATTTACAAAGCCACAGCCTGTTCGTTAAAGAGAATTAGAGAATGCAGGGAGGAGAGTTGTGGTTCCATAATGGCAGACTCATTTCCCCATTGCATAATTCCCCACCCACATTCTGACTGTCTTGAGAGCTAAATTGTCAGAAATTTTGCATAATCATTGTAGTCTGGGTTGACCATGAGGGATGCAAATCCTTGTACTTTCATTGGTTGCAAAAGGAGCCTATTGTCATGAGGAACTGGAGACTGATTGTTATACATCTGGGATAACCGCAGTCACACAGAGATCAAAGCCATGAGCAAGGTAGGCCAGTCTAAACACAGACAGGCACACAGCTGCACTAGAGATCTGACCCTAACAACATTGTCCCTACCTTCTGCAGTACAAAGTATTCTCCACAGGCCACCTATCTTGCAGGGATGTCAGCTGAATCTCCTTAACCACATCATAGAGAGCTATAAAATTCTTATTGGCTCTTCAGTGGTCAGGCTAGGGCTGTGGAGCTGTCAGTATCGGCAACTTCAGAGAGGGAGATCATTACTAATACATTACAAAATATGCTGCAAGAAATTACCTATCTCCCAGCTGTTTCATAGAGAAGAATGCTGCATTTCTACCAGAGTGTGAGAGAGGAAACTGGCCCCTTTTTCAGGAACTAAAATTCACAGGTTCACAGTACAATCCAATTCTATGTAAGCCTACTCAGAAGTAAGTCCCATTGACTTACCTCTGAGTAGCTCAGTGAATCTTACTTCCATGTAAGTGTGTATAGCCATGGTTCCCAAACTGTGGGTCAGGACCCACCAGTGGGTCATGAGCCAATTTCACGAAGCACCTAGAGCAGCCATATTGAAAATATGAGAAGGTGGGAAGCTGGAGAAGGGGATAGGAGGGCTGTGTGGTTGCTTGTGCCAAGGTTGGAAATTTCAGAAAGGCTTTTTTCCTTTCTGATTCACTTTGCTATTGGAAAATGGCAGAGAAATAACCCAACTTACTGTTGCATTCTCAAGAAAGAAGCAGGTTCTGGCATCACAATGACAGAATTTCCGCCCATGACATCACTTCTGGTGGGTCCTGACAGATTGTCATTCTAAAAAAATGGGTCCCAGTGCTAAAACGTTTGAGAACCATTGGTATATACGATTGCAACCTTAATCTAGCATCAGCTGAGGTGACTGAATAAATTATCTTTGGGCTGTTTATGACCCTTGACATGAGTGCCAATCATGTGCCCTGAAAAGGTGTTTTTCTGCCTGTTTTTAAAGCTGCGTTTTGCTGAAATGTCTCCATGAAAGACTGGAAAAAATCATAATAAAGACAGAGTACGCAGCTGGAGAGCTCATTCGGGCAGTGAACACAAGAGCAGAAAAAGATATTTAGGTCTTAATCGAGACTTAAGTGGAGATCAGGATAGTGTCAGGCTGAAGCCAATCAGGAGCCACTACCATCTTCCAACCATCCCCTGGACACTCCCAGTACCAACAGTGCCATGAATCCAGCGACGGGATCTACAAACGACCTGGGGGAACGCTGGACGGGACTTACGCGGGGCTTCCGCGTGATTGGCTGCCCATCCGCAGCGTTCTGCAGCTGTCCTGGCCTGGGGGGGGGCTGCCCCGGTTACCGCACCCCACCGCTGCTCGCCCAGGCACCCTCACCCGTCCTCTGCAGCGAGCAGGAGCCCCCCCAGGCCAGGGCAGCTGCGGATCGCCGCAGACGGGCTGCCAATCACCTGGATGTCCCGCCTACGTCTCGCCCAGCGTTCCCCCAGGTCGTTTGTAGATCCTGTCACTGCATGAATCCACTGAAGAATTCACTCCACTGCTGCTTATTACACTCCTATCTACAAATAGGAGGTTCTCCGGAGGCCCATGGATTCTTGGGATGAAAGCCTGTTGGTCAGTGGGGGACAAGAGATGGAGGAACTGCCAGCACAATGACCAAAGGTCAGCACAGCGGCAGCTACTCTTACTCAATGGGGAGGACACAATGGTGGCTCCTCACCCTCTGAGAGGTGAGGGGGAGGAGCTTTCACTATCAAAACTTCCCACCTATTCACTGATGGGGGAGTGGAAAGAGGTCCTGACTGTTTGTAGATTTGAAAAGATGCAGGAGTCTAACATGCAATGGGGGGGCATGCGGCGACGACGTGTTATAGGTGAGGTAGAACTGCTCTACTGGACTTCTTTGAAATGTGCCGTCACTGCTGCGATCACACAAACACTTATAACTCACAGGCTCTGAACAGCTGGAGAACCATGGGTTGTAGGCAGCGGCGTCATGCAGCCGGAACGCTGGGCGGGAGGAATGGGTGAGCGGCAGCCTGCCCGTTGCGTACCGCTCCGTTTCACCATCTTCCCCGCCCCCATGGGGCGCAGGGGCGGGGAAGATGGCGAAATGGAGCGGTACGCAACGGGCGGGCTGCCGCTCACCCGCTCCTCCCGCCCAGCGTTCCGGCTGCATGATGCCGCTGGTTGTAGGTGTTTGCGGTTCATAGCCACTGCAGCAGCAATGGAGGCTCTTTCCAAAGAACTACTGTAGGGCAATTCTGCCATACCTGCACTGCACATTGCTGCACCACCATGTGCAGCCCCCATCCACAATTGGGCTGCTGAAACTGGCCGAGGCAAAAGTTGTAGTTCCTACCGACAAGACAGAGGCCCTGTTAGTTGGGTGTTCTAGTGGGTTGTTCTTGGAGGAGTTACACCAGGGCCAGCCTATCCATGAGGCCAACTGAGATGGTTGCATCAGGCAACAGATCAGTGGGGGCACACATCTTGGTCTACCTACTTGCCTCCACTGCTCCTCCTCCTCCTCCTCCTCCCTGGATTGGAAAAGGAAGAGGTCGTGTGGGCAGGAGAAGAGTGCTGAGTTAGAACTTTGAGGAACAGAAGCTGGCACATCATTGGGTAAGGAGGGCACCATTTGTCAGGAGGTCTTCAGACAGCCCTGGGCTACACTCTTTAAAGAGGAGGTTTGCCGTTTGGGGGTGCTCCTTGATCCAGATCAACCTTTGGAGGCCCAGTTGGCCTTAATGAAAAGAGCACTTTTTCAGCTGTGGCCTTTTCTATTTGGAGAAGTTTGATTGAATTATACTTATCCATGCTCTGCTCAATTCCTGGTTGGACTACTGTAATGCACTCTATGCGGGGCTGGCCTATGAAAAGCATTTGAATTATAGAATCCTGCCAAAGCAGGCTGTCCATAGCTACAATATCCCTGATGATAGGTGGTTATTCAGCTTCTGCTTAAAGACCTCCAACTATGTGCTGGAGTATGCAGCAATGTGATACTATTGTGCCTTGGCAAAGTAAGCGTAGGTAGATTGTGGTAATGCAGGGATAGCCAGACTTTCAACTTTAGGGCTCCTGGAGCTTTAACATATGTGTAGAGATGTTATACATATGTCTCACAGATAACAAGTTGAATCTGCTGAACTTCCATTTTCTAATCTACACAATTGTTAAAGATCTAGGAGCCCTAAAGTTGAAAGTTCAGCCACCCCTGTAGTAGGGGGACAAGGTGATCTGTCTTTTCTACCCTCAGGTAATGCATGCTTGTTGATTACCCAGAATGCAATTCTCAGGACTTCCTTCCTTCTTGCTCCCTCCCTCTCTCCTTTTCTCTGTACAGAAGACATATAGCCAGGCAGATTAGCTGCAGGATCTACACTCACCCTTTTCTACTAGGATATATTTCCTTTAAATACAATTACCTTTGTCTTTTGAACACAAGTGTCATGCAAAGCTCCCTATCTGGACTTTCCTGTATAATGTGCCTTTTGGTGCTTTATCTCTGCCAACACAAGGGAGAGTCTGTCACCTTCCAAAGGCAGACTGTTCCACTGCTGAACACTTTGTACCATCAGGAAGTTCTTCCTAACAACCTCGGTTGTTAAGTTCAATTGGTACAAAATGCAGCAACCGGGTTGTTAACCAGTAGTTAATGGGTTCAAATCACCTCCAATTCTTCAGAAAATGCATATTTTGAAATTTTTATTTCCAGGTTCCATTTAAGTTGCTGGTCATGACCTAAGTTTAAATATTATGTGAATTTCCACCCCGTCAACGTGCTCTTATACTGGTCTTATTATGCTACATCAGATCATGTGAACATTGTAGACATTGTGCACAACTGCATAGTCTCCTCTATGTCTGAAGGACTGGATCAGCTGCATCCTATAGTGCTCAAAGAACTGGCAGATGCTATCACAGAAACTCTGTCCATAAACCTTGAACTCTTGGAGAACCAGGGAAGTGCCAGGGACAAGAAACATGGTTTCTATCTTCAAGAAAGGGGAAAAAACCAAAGATCCAGGCAACTACTGACCAGTCAGCTAGGCATTGCTACCTGGAAGGCACTGGAGCAAATCATTAAGCAGTCTGTCAGCATTTAGAAAGTATAGCAGTGATAGTCAAGAGACAGCATGGCTTTCTTGCCAGACTGACAAGCTGATCTCCTTCTGTGATTTTTCAGTGATAATGACATAAAAACACATAACACTGCTTTCTGCACTTCTCATTTTGGTAAAACAAACAACCACCAAAATCCCCACAATACCAAAATCTGCCCCCCCCAAAAGGAAATCCACCTGGGAAATCTGCAAAATAAATAAATAATGGGCTGGACTGTGGGGTGCCTGGTTAATGACTATGGCTGCATCTGCTGACAATAAGCCACCTAGATCACCTTCTGGATATACTCTTAAAGCTATTATAATTTATAATTAAAATTGGTAAAAATGCACCCTTGGAATAAAAACACACAGCATCACTTTCCGCAGTTTTCTTCCTTGGTGAAAAAACGAAATCAGCAACAAAATAAAAACAAAAACATGTAAGATCACCTGTAGTGAATGGAGTAAATAGCTCAGTAGAGCAGGAGATGCTGTGGACATATCTGGATTTCAGTAAAGCTTTTGATGTGGGCAGATGATGCCACTCTTGGGAGGATCTGTGGCTGGCTGTCAACCAGCTAGCCACACTCAGAGACAGTGCTTGTCAACAGCTCCTCATCCACCTGGAAGGAAGTGTCAAATGGGGTAACTCCGAGTCTGTCTTGGGCCTTGTATTATTCAATATCTTTATAAATGACTTGGATGAGGGCATAGAGGGAATGCTCATCAAATCTGCAGATGACACCAAACTGGGAAGTGTAGCTAATAGGCTAGAGCAGTGTTACCCAAACTGTGGGTCAGGACACACCAGTGGATCTCAACCTGATTATTGGTGGGTCATGAAAGTGACAAGCTGATAGCTGCATAGGAAAATGCACGGAGCCCTATGGAAAGTGAAACTGTGCCGCACTGCAGGTTTACTTATGAGTGGGTGACTGTGCCTCAGTCCACTTCAAAGGGCAGGCTGAGAAGAACACAGTGTCACCAGAATGGTCCTGATCTAATGTATGCAGGCTTCCAAAAAAAAAAAAAAACAGACAAGAAGGAAGTCATCTTTCTCCAAGCTGACAAATGTTTTAGCCCTATAGAAAGTGAGCCACACATGTGTATTTACTCATGAGTAAGCAAACATGCCTTGTCTCCTATTTCAGGCCAGGAGAAGGGGAAATGCAAGGCCACCAGAATGGTTCAATCCAACGAGCCTGGAGCTCAACAAATGCTCTCGTCCACCACCACCACAGTAAAAAGGATAAAAATGGAGGCTTGAGTTGGTAAGGTGACACTTGTTTTTAATCTCCTAAAGCTAGGTGGGTCCCATAATTGTGTCATTTTAAAAAGTGGATCCCAGTGCTTAAAGGTTTGGTCACTTCTACTAATTGGTCACCTTCCAACTCTATGATACTGTGATATTGTTAGCTGTCCAGGTGGTCCCTTCAGAGGAGCAATAGAATATAAATACTTAAAGCAATTAAAGGAAGGACAGAAAGAAAACTGATGCACCACTTGCAGTATGTCTGCTGTACTATTGCTCCTGTTCATTTTCAGAAGGCCTCAGTGCCCTACGCCTGACATGCCAAGGCTTAATTGCTTCGTGCTTCTTTTACTTAGAGGTAGAAGCAGAAAGGGCATGGTATCATCATGGCATCATCGGATGAAGGGGCAAGGTATCATCAATGATGTTCAGCCCTAAGTGCTCTCTTCATAGTGCTGCAGGAAGAGGACAAGCCACACCTGCTTCCTGCCATGCATCTATGTTCAGATAAGCTCACACAAAAGACTGGAGTCAAGGCCCTTTTTTATAGCAAAATGTCTCATTTTATATTTGCTGAATTCCCAATCAGTGCAGCCTTGTGGGTGAATGGTGCACTGCATAATTATAATCCCTCAGGCTTTCTGCAAGGAGAATAAGTTTTCCCCACCCCCAGACTAATAGGCAGCCATGAGTTCTGTGCACCAAGGCATCTATGCCTTACTATCTCTGCAAACTGCCTAGCACACTTCAGGGTCTTGCAAAATGATATTAATAAAGGCAAGAGGGGAGCTCACGGGGTTTGCTCAGTATGTGCTTAGGCATCACGGGATCCCACTGGAGTGCTGTTCCATGCTTTCCTTTCCTGTTAAATACAGTCGCCACTTAGAACAAGATTTCTTCCCAGGGCCAGGCTTTGCATAAGAGGGAAAACATGACAGATCCACCAATGTCTTGTGATAGGCTGACAGAAATTCATTGTGGAAAGCACTGCAGTGGCCTGGCCATTCTTGCTTGCTCTAGTTATAAGTATTTAATTAACCATTCAGTGTTTCTTCGTGACCCACCCTGATGCAAAGTCTCAGGGCGTACAGCAGAACTGCTACACGCTCTCAGAACTGGCAGCCACTTCTACTCTAGCAGACTTTCTCCAGGATTCATTTCATCATTAACATCTCGACTCACAGTGTGTCCACAGCTATCCTGGCCTATTGTAATTTGTTGGATGTTGTCATAGTAACAACAGCAATTTCCACTTGCACACTGGCTACTGCCTCAGCATGCTTTGGTGCATTTTTTTTTTAAACAAGGCATGCTGTATATTCTGTTTCCTATAAAATCCTGTTCTCTCTCAATCTATGTAAGGGTTACATTGTACCCTACATTGATTGATCTATGGTTTGCTCAGGGTAGCTGTGGTGTAGCTGTCAGCAGACATATGAACGATCTTGTTTTGTGACAGGGCAATTCAGGTATCTTGTGGCGACTAGCTGTGGCCTGAAAGAATCTGGACAGGATGGGGCCCGCTTTGATCTCAGGCAGTGGTTTTGCTGAGGCTGGGGTCTCTTGTGCAGGAAGGAGCAGAACTGCATCATTCACATCCCCACCCACTGGTATGCCCAGTGATATGCTTGGCAGAAAAAAAATCATTTCTGATTTTTAAGTTTTACAGAAATTTAAGTAATCTTCCAGGAAAGGGCTACTTCCCATGGACATGGTTTGGTCAATCAGAAAGGGAAACAGAATCTTTCCCCAAATAACTTCCTTCTTGAATCTGATGAGCTCACAGATACTAGTCTCCATTGTACTGAAGTGAAGCTTTTTTTGGTGGCGTCTATAGCAGTAATATTGAGAACTGGGCCTTTGCACCTCATTTGCGCATTTGGCTAGTTTAGCACCTAAGTGTGACAGCAGTGCAGGCAGCTGCCATCTGGCTGTGTCCCCAAGAGCAAAGATGATCACTTGGGGAGCAAACACAGTTCAGAGGCACATCTTTGGTAGCCTTCCCAGCAAAACATTTTTCAGCTTCCTCTTTTTGATGTGTAAATTTGTATCCACCTCAAAGAGCTTTGGAATGGCTGTTCAGGCAGCACAAAGGAAGTGCCTTTATCACGGAAACTTCTAATAAACCTCACCAAATGCTGATCCTTGCATTTTTTTCAGTTTCTGAATATTCCTTAAAAGAAACAGCAGCACACCACTTTGTCAGTCCTGTCAAGTGTTACAGGCTGGGTGATGGCAGTGTCTCAGAATTGAGAAGGGATCACTGTAAATCCCTGAATTGGCTTTATAAGAACATATGACACTTCCTTATACAAGTCAGACCATATACTGAGTTGGTCTATCTATCTAGCCAGTGCTCTCTATTCTGATTGGCAGTATCTCTCTGAGAGAGACAGTCTTTTCCTACCCTGCTACCTAAGGAGCCTTTCAGATAGGAGGGATTAAGCCTAGACCGGGGTGCCCAACCTTCAATTATAGGGCTCCTGGACTTTTAACAATAGGCTTACCAGATACAGACTGGGCCAGAATGCCTATACCTTTAACCATTGTCTCGAAGAGGGAATTTGGGCAGGGACAGCTCATAATGGAAGGGTTTCAAAAGCTGAACCTTTCCAAAATTTCCTCTTATAGACAATGGTTAAGTATAGGCACTCTGGCCCAGTCTGCATCTGGTAACCCTATTTAACAAGTGTATAGAAGAGGGAATTTCAGCAGGTGCAGTTTGTCATTTCACAAGCTGCACCTGCTGAAATTCCTGTCTCTACAGTAAAGGTCCAGGAGCCGTAAATTTGTAAGGTTGGCCACCCCTGGGCTAGGTAGTGGTCTAGATCAGTTGAGAGAATTCATTGCCTTTTTCTGATGCCTCTGGAAACCTCCCAAGTCCAGATCCTGAGAAAAACCCCACTGCTTGAAAGAAAGACCCATAAATGTCACCAAGCCAAATCTCGTTCAGTTGTAATGACAGAAGAAGAAAGAAACTGCCTTTGTTTGTGTTTTCCCTTTACTTACCTTGTAGTTTTGCACCTCAGTGGTGTCTGCCCTTTGACTCTCTGGTGCCCCAACCACCCCCACACCGTAGGTGCCACCACTTTTCTGGTCCTGCTCCTGTGCCTTTAACAGCAGCCTGATACAGAAAGGAAGCAGCTGAATCTTTTCCTACCACATCCGCTCTCTGCTAGGAGATGCTTCACCTGCTTGTAACAGGCTGTTGCTAAGAGCATAAGAGAAAGCCTAGAAGAGAAATTGGCAACCTTTGCTCACAAACTCTCACGCTCTTTGTATGTCAGGTAGGCTATGAGGCTACGAGCTCTTTTGCCTTGAAGAGCTGTGTAACTGGCAGTACACAGCTGCCATTTTCCCATCAGAGGGATGCAGTGATGAGAAAAGGCTACGCTGCACCTGTTCATTACTTTCCTGCCGAGCATGAAGCTTTTAAAGGCACAGGAGCCCTGGCACAAGCAGGCAACCTCTCAAGCTGTGTGTTTCTTTAATGCCAAGCTTCCACCTAATATTCCACCCAATATTCCACCTAATATTCCACCCAAGCTCCAGCTCCTAATATTTTTTCTTACTCCCTATAAGGTTGCTAGCTACTTTTCCAACTCGGGTGACTAACAGCAGCTTGCTCTAGTGATATTAGCAGGCAATAACACTTGTCTTCATGTTATGAAAGTCTTCATCTGCTGATTTCTGCAGGTCAACTGCTGGCCTATTAAAAGGAATAAGAAGACGCCAGAGCACGTTTATTTTCCTGGTCAGTTTGTGACAATACTTTCTAGTTGGTCATGCTTTCTTCAGCCCCCAATTCTTCACTGCAGTTCTTGGTTCTCCCTACCCCCAAAAGCTTTATTCATGCCAGCAGTCTACAGCTTTTGTTCATTGCAGATGTTGTTTGAGCCATTTTTATAGGCCTATCCCTTATAGGTCACTGCTGTCATAAATTTGCCAATGCCTTCCTCGGGCCTCTGTCCCCTCGACCTACCCTTCCACCCCAGATGCAATAGCAGTGGGTCTTCTCCTGCCTTTCCCACCTGTGGGCTCCCCCTTAGGGTGTGAAAATTATAACCTTTAAAGACAGGGTTGCCTGGTTTTTTTTTACCAGTCCTGCTCCTGGGCTTTTTTTTTTTTTTTTTACAATGACAATTTCAATAGAATAATATTTCTCTTGTAGAAAAGACAAGCAGTTGTAAAACCGTTGTCTGCTATATTTCAATATCAGGTTGCTGTTAAAGGCACAAGAGCAGGACCTGTAAAAACAGTGGCAATCCAAATTAACATAAAAGCATACTACATATAAGTGAACAGGAACAGTGCAAGAGCCTTCTCCTCCAATCCAGTTTTCATCTCCATATACCCACCCATGTTAATACAGCAGCCAATTAGCTTCTTTCTGCAAAGAATATCAGCAGGGTCTACACACACACACAACCTAATGCGATGTTAGACTGTACTGTACCATTTCAGATTCAGAGATGCCATTTTTGAATGTTCCCTCTATTAAAGACTCCCACAAGGCATAGGAAAGAACTTTGAAATGTTTTTATTTCATATCATGATAACAGCAGCAAAAATATCACAATAGCACAATACTGGAGATCTACAGAAACACCATTATTTGAAGATTGGTGGACAAAGATTCTGGATATAGGAGAAATGGACAATTAATGATTTTCATGCAATCCCCACATGTATCTGAAGTAGCGTAGTCAGTTTTCCCAGGCCATGTGGCTGAAAGTGTGGATCAAGCTTTGTAAAGGGATCAAAGCTCACTCCAGGTGGGTATGGCACAGTGGTAGGCTAGGCTTCCTCAGTGGTGTCACTAGAGTTTGCATCACCCAAAGCGGGAGGTCAGCATGTCACCACAACCCCCCATGATGGATCTCCTCTTCCCAAACCATATAGCATCTTTATTTATTTATTTAACTATAGTACAGGTCACCCAACAAATCAGTAACCAACAAAAAACCCGTGGCCAATTTGATGACAATTTGATGACACAATTAAATAAAAGTTCTAGTATTAGCTCTGATACATGAAAATGAGAACTGACTCATAATAATGATTTTTAAAAATCGCAATTTTTACATTAAAGTTGTATTTTCAGGTTGTTGGTCATAGTTTTTGATAAAGATATGACACTGGTTTTTTCCATTGAATTCCTTGTGAAATTTCACATCCAATGGTATATAAGAATGGTATTATTCCGTAAAACCACAATTTAAAAACATCGTGATTTTTACATTAAAAATTTTAGTTTTGGATTTTAGTTTTTTTGGCCATAACTTTCGATAGAATGAAGATATTACACTCGGTTTTTTCCATTGAATTCCTTGTCAAATTCCACATCCAATGGTATATAAGATAATGGTATTATTCTGTAAAACCGCAATTTTAAAATCATGATTTTTACATTAAAAGTTGTATTTTGGGGTTTTAGTTTTTTGGCCATAACTTTTGATAGAATGAAGATATTACACTCCGATTTTTTTCATTGAATTCCAGGTGAAATTCCACATACAACGGTATATAGATGGTATTATTCCATAAAACCACGATTTAAAGAAATCGTGATTTTTACATTAAAAGTTTTATTTTTGGATTGCAGGTTTTTTGGCAATAACTTTTACTAGAATGAAGATATTACACTCTGGTTTTTTCATTGAATTCCGGATGAAATTCCACATCCAATGGTATATAGCATGATAGTATTATCTTTTAAAACTGCGATTTTAGCAATTTCGGTCCCTGGTGAATTCACCCACCCTGTGCACATCACCTGGTGAGGCCTGTTCCCCCCTTCACGATGCCACTGGGCTTCCTCATACTTGAATAAGCCCTCCTGTATTTATTGTGGTGATAATCCCAGTGGCAGCTTCTGCTTGTGTGATGGACCCTGACCCCCTGTGGTGTGATCCCCGTGTGCTTCACACACCCATCACCCATGTTTCTTAGACCTAGCAACTGGGAAGCGTATGAGTGCAAGTCCTTCACTGTACTGTTACTGTAGCTGCAGGTGGTGGTATGAAGGAGAACGTGGTTATGTTGGCTGCCTGCATCTGGTGACCAGATACAATGGAGGACAGAGTGGCTATACCTTTAACCATAGTATGGAATTTTGGCAGGTGCAGCTCAACGTGAAAGGGTTTTAAAAGCTGTACTTGCCAAAATTCCCTCTTCTATACTATGGTTAAAGGTGTAAGCACTCTGTTCTCCATTGTGTCTGGTCACCCTGCTCCTGGTTAGCTTTCCCAGCTGGGTGCTATCTGTATTCCCCAGCCAAGAAATCGAAGTAGGTAGACGACTGGCAACAGTATCTTCCTGCAGCCATTGCTATGGTTATGGGAGATGGGAAGAAGGATTCGCATCAACTGCTGCCACCGACTCCCACTGCCTACTGGCAAGCCTCCATGTTGGACCCCGACTGGCTGACTGGGTGATGTTGGGAATTAGAGGGAGCTATTTTACAATTGCATTGAGGGGTGGGGCATCTGTTTTTTTTTCTGGGGCCTGGTTCCTGCATCATTGTGCCCTGCCACACCCCCAGTGCCCGGAATTGCTCTGTTTAGGAGCAATTCTGAACATCAGGGAGGGCTAAACAGAGCAGCTGCCCCAGTGCCTCTCCAAAAATGATGTTCCATGCAGCTACAATGCCCCACTGCACAGGCAATCTGTCTCTGTGCTGCTGCTTTTGATGCCCCCCACTGCCTCCTGGTAAGCCCGTCAAGGACTCAGGGCAGGACAGATCAGGAATTGTAAAATGGCACTGGGGAAGAAGGCAGTCTGCTGCTCCCCCACAATTGCCTGGTAAGAACTGCCCTAGGAGAAGGCTTTCTGGGCAACAGTGGGAGCAGCAGCAGCTCATCCTCACTACCACAGGAGTGGGCCAGAAACAGGTGTGGATCCTTGTGTGGGTGTGGACCACTGGCATGTGCTCTGCAAAGCCCCATCTGTAGAGCTGCCCCTGTGACAAACAAAACTTATACCACTGACGTTACATGCATTGGTGTCCAGTGGTACCCATGGAACCCCCAGACTCCTGCTTCCTGGCAGTGAGACTAGCAACACAATGCAACAAGCAGCAGTAGTAGGCTTGGCTCAGTGGGCAGGGCTTCAGCATATTCTTTCCACGCACACACCCAGAGCCTCTTACTGGTGTTTGTTGCTTTGCATCTGGCCACCCAATGCAGAAGAAACTGCCGATGAATAATTGCCAGTTACTTCTGGTGGAACTTCCAATACATGGACCATGCAAGTGGCATGGCGGGAAACAAATGGTGCTTTATTTCATTCTTAGGTGGCCAGCAGCAGCAACTGCAATGCTCTAGTTAACATTTGCTCCCAATATTGCCCCACATAGGCTCAAAATGCTGTCTTGGGCATTGTGCAGGAATGTTGGGGGACATGGTGGATAGCGACCACTGGCTGGGATGCTGTTGCTGGCCCACCAAGAAAAGAAAAAATAGTATCACCCCAAAGGTAAGAGCATGAGCATGAGGTAAGAGCGCCATGTGACTGCCAGTTGCCGCCTGGGCTCGGACTTTCCCAAGGGACCAGGCCAAGTCTCAGCAGTGAACTTTCCCAAGCACTAGGTCCTTGCCAGCTGCCCAACAATGCCTTGTGCTGATAGGGATATGCCTGATCAGGATATTGCTGTCATGGCACCATCTTCTCCTGTTATACAAATGGTAACTTTATGACCTTGAATATAAAGTGGTTGTAAAAATGTATTATAGCCAATTGCTATGTCTTTAGCATGACATTGATATTTCTAAGAATACTTATATACAACTTTTCACAACAACAAAAAACACAGTTTACTGAGAAAATCAAATAACTAAATGGTTCCCTATTCCAAAAGAGCTCAGAATCTAAAAGGATGTAGAAAAAAACTAGCCAACGGCCACTAGAAAAGACACTGTGCTGCATGGTAAAGAGGGACAGTTACTCTTCCCTGCTAAATATAAGAGGAGCACCAAAGTGCCTGTTTGCCCATTTAGCAGGGGATAACTTGATTTGCTCTGCAGTTTTCAGGCCTAGAAAGATCTGAAAGCCTTGTCTGTGTGCAATATTTTCCATACATCAGTGCTGTATTTATTTATTTATTTGAAGAATTTATACCCCACCTTTCCCATGCCGAAGCAAATGCCCAATGAGCATTTGACCTGTACTGTGTGCAATAATTATGAGGTTCAAAGCATACATTTTGGTTCCTCAATGTTTTGGTGCCTCAAATGGTGTGTCTTCCCATTTAGTAACTGAGTCATCATCTATTGGGAGGTTTTCTTATCCAAACTCTTGTAGAAATCCCGGTGTTCCAGAAGAAACCACTAATGCTGCAATTGTATAAACACTTTCCTGGGAGTAAGTCCTGCTGAACACAATGGGACTTGCTTCTGAGTAGACTTGCATAGGATTGTGCTGTTACTCACTGTTGTTGCTACTCACTGTTATTATCTAATAAGCATGCATCTCTATTGTAGAGCAGCACCCAAATAACCTAGAAACTAAAAGGGACAAGAAAGAAAAGTAAAAGAGTGTAGCTCCATCCGTATTAGAACCATATTAGGTTCTATGGTTTGCTCTTTAAATGACGTTTTATTGCAGAGTACAAACTCTATGGAAATAATCAAGAATTGTGCAAGTGTTCCATTCATTTAAATTGGAGCTTGTGCAGGAGAATTTCCTGGTGGATTATGTCCAACGTTTGAAATCTATCTGTCTACCACTTAGCCTAAAGGCAATTAAAAGCAACTATCTCAGGCAGCTGCCTCTGGAGAAAACAGATGGGTTTGCTTTTACCATGCTGAACTTTGTAACATTTCAAAGGGCAAATTTCCTCACTTTAGCTTGCCATGCAATACAAATGTTTTGGGATAGATATCCAGCGAGTTAGACATTGGAACTGTTGACTATGACTGAAAGCAGCCAGCTTTATGGCCTTCTTTATGGCCTTCCCTGTATACTTTGTGGATTTCTTGCTCCTGTGTGCATGCATGTTTTGCTGATTTGCATTGTTCTGCTAGCATTGTAGGAGTATAGTATACCTATAATCAAAGATTTAATAAATGCTAATTAAGGTTGAATCAAGGAGAGTGATAAATAGATACCTGCTATGTATTCCAAGAGACAGCTCTGCTGCCCCATTATAACTCATTGCTTTGCACCACTCACTATTTATCTGCAGAGGTGTAACTAAGGTAGAGATTGGGGGAGCACCTGCCCTAGATGCTATGCCAAGAGGGGGGTGTAATGTGCAAGGCCATTACTTCTGGGTTCTTCCTAGAGGTGGCGGCGTTGGCGACTTCATGCCCTTATTCCTTCTCCTGTGGACACAACACACACAAAGAACCTTCCTCCTCCTCTTTGCATTCTGTTGGGAGAAGGAATGGGGACACGAAACCACTAGTGCCTCCTCCTCCAGGGAGAACCCAGAAATGACATCATTATGTAATGACATCACTGGGACTTCTACTTATGCCTCTATATATCTGGCTCATGTGATCAGTTTCTCTCTCTCTTTCTTTCTCTCTCTCTCACTCTCAGACACACACACACAGAACCAAAACTCCTCCACTGGATGCTGTGGAAGCTGCGCTGGCATTGCTGCAATGCCACATGGGGAGCTGGATAGATTGGGCCATAAGACTTCAAGATTGGATGGGTAGACATGGTACTGTCTACTGGGTAGACATGGGTAGACTTCATGGTACTGAGAGAGCCAGAGAAGAGCAAATGCTGTCCCTATCTTTAAAAAGTGGGGAAAGGAGGATCTATGAAACTACAGGCTGGTCAACATTATGTCAATACATGGAAGGATGTTGGAGCAGATTATTAAGCAAGGTCTGTTGATAATTTCAAGTATTTATTTCTATTTATTTTCCACATTTTTATACCACCCTTCCTCCAATGTGCTCAGGGCGGTGTGCATTATTCCTTCTCTCCTTTTGTCCTCACAACAGGTAGGTGAGGCTGAGAGGTCACTGGTTCAAGGTCACTTCACCAACCAGGAAGATTCATGGCTGAGCAGGGTTTTGAAACTGGATCTTCCAGTCTGATTCTGGAATCACTACACCATCCTGGCTCTCCAGTATGATGGGATTATTTCCAGAAATTTCCAGTAAACAGCATTGGTTTGTCAAAAACTAGTTGTCCCAGGTAAGTCTCATCTCCTTTTTTATTTCTTTTTTGATAGAGTGACTTAACGGTTTAGTAGAGGCATCAAGTGTGTGCTATAGAGCTCTGTCTTGGGTCCTGTGCTGTTCAACATTTTAATAAATGACCTAGAGAAGAGCACACAGGTCCAACCTTTTTATACACTGATTTTTGATCCACTGATGGCTATTGCAGATAAGAAGAATGCAGCGGATCCCTGGAGAAGGGAGAAACACATGTCCCTTTACAATCCCTGCTCTAAAAACTGCTTTTCTAGGGAGTCAGTCAGGGAGTCCGACTATTTGAACTCCTATTTGTCCGATTATTTGAACTGAGTCTGACTATTTTGCAGCTTGCTCTGAAAAAAGTGAACCCCTCCCTTTGCCCTGCTTATTGAACTAATATGAACTGCTAATATGGAAGTGATTAATCACTTTAGCATTCTATTCTTCAGCAAAGAGGGGGTCGCTTTTCTCTGCGCAAGCTGCAAAATCGCAGTTCTTTGACTGACTGTTGGGCTTGTGTTTTGTTTAATTTTAACTTTTTTATTTAATGTGTTTTTGGTATCAGTGGGGAGTCGTAGAACCAAACCCCTGCACTGCGTCAGGTCCTTGTACACTACAGTACCGTAACACACACAGCCGGGCATGCATATAGAACAGTGATGGCGAACCTTTTGGGCTTGGTGTGTCAAGAAATTTGGAAAATTCGTAACTCAGCTCTGCTGGTGTGTCAACCCCCCCCCCCCCGAGACATGCTGCAGGGCTTGTCACCCAAGTTTAAAGAGAGAGACAGAGGCGCAGACAGCGCGCGCGGGGAAGAATAAGTCTTTGCAGGGAATCGCTTAGATTCATATGCATGTCCGGCTGCTGTCCATTATCCCCAGGAATTTCATTTTTACCCCATTTGGGGTAATTTACCCCTGTTCCCTGACCACTGAAGTAGAGGATGGTGCGGGATGGGAAGTTCACTTCACAATAGCATGTGTAAAAAAAAAAAAGATCTATGTGTTTTAGTGAATCGCAAGCCAGTGATGAGCCAGCAGTATGATGCAGCCGTAAAAAAGCTAATGCATTCCTGAGTGCAGACAGAGGCATAAAGTCCAGATCATGAGAAATAATAGTTCCAATATACTCCACACTAGTAGGCTCTCACTTGAAATACTGTGCCCAGTTCTGGAGACTACATTTTTAAAAGGACATTTACAAATTGGAGCAGGTTTGGAGCAGGGGAAAAAGACTGTGAAAGGTCTGCAAATCAAGTCCTATGAAGAACGGTTAAAAGAGCTTGGTATGTTTAGCCTGGAAAAGAGAAGTCGAAGGGGAGATCCGATATGGGAGATCTGACTGTTTTCAAATATCTGAATGATGGCCACATGGATCAGTCTACTTCATCTAGTTGTGGGCTTTCCCTCATTGGAGGTTTTTAAGCCACCTCTCAGGAATGCTGTAGTAGTTGCCTAAACTGAGTTGGGGTGGGGTAGGGTGAGTGGATTAGATTACCTCCGAAATAACTTTCAACATTCTACTTTTCTATCTCTTCCGATACAACAATGGTGTGGATGCTACCTTTGCAATGGAAAGAAGCAAGAACATTTCAACATGCTCCACCTAATGCTCTCTCATAGAGCATTTGATTGCAGTGACAAATGCTTTCCACAGGGAGAGATTCCTTGTCATTACTTCACGGTGGCAATCACATGAAAGGATTTCTGCTCATAGAGAGTGTTAATTGCTAAAGGCAAATGTTCTGCATGAGGCAAGCAGAGGGCAGGCTTCCAGGGAGTGTTGGCCAAGGCCTGGGTTAGCTGGTATACCCATGCTGCCCCAATCATGGAAACAGCACCCAAACTATCATCATGTCTCAAGAGGGCTCCAAAGGAAGGTCTAAATGTAAACTGGTCAGGGTGACAAACAGCTAGAAGAGACTGGAAAGCTATTGATTGTCTATGAGCTTATTATCTTAGGGTTAAGCACTGATACCTAAAGGTGTTGGAAAACTGTTTTATTTATTTTACTCAGAAGTAAGCCTGCTGTGTTCAATAATACTTAGGCTGTAATCCTAACTCACCAGAAACAAATACCTCTACTGATAGCCTTTTAGAGGAACTACCAAACATAGTATACATTAGTGAACAGAAAATAACCAATGGTGCCAAACACGTCAGGTTAAGTGATCTCTGATTACAGACATCTCAGAAAAATCCTGTTCTTGAGTGGCCCTTTTCAGATGTGCTTTAGCAGACCATTATCCTATTATTTAAGCATGAAGGTAGAAATATTATAGGAAAGCTGAAACTCTGCAAATGAATTCTGGCATTTGTAAATGATTAACCAAATAGAGCACCACTCCCTTTGTTGTTTCTAATCAGAAGAATGAGTACAGTTTATGCCAGCAGTTCTCAAACTGCTTGGTTGCGACCCACCAGGGGAATCAGAAGAAGGCCATTCCTCATGAAGGGGAGTGGCCAAGAAACAGACAGCAACGTGATCGCCACAACTGCACTGCTGCTGGGACAGAAAGGGTTTTTGTAACTTACCTGGGGATTGCTATGGTTCTCTGGAGGATCTGGGGAGCCTGCACCCCCAAAAAAACTGTAAAAAGGAAAAAAAACTACTTCCTGTTCCATGACGAAAACCAGAAGCATTTTTTTTCCTTTTTACAGTACTTTGGAGGCATGGGGAGAGCTGCAGAGGGGTTCACATGCTCCCTGGATCCTCTGGATAGCCATAGCAACCCCCAGGTAAGTTACAAAAACCCTTTCTGTCCCAGCAGCAGCACAATCATGGCATTTGCGTTGCTGCTCCCCTCCTCCTCCCTGCAAAGATTTACAACTCCCCTGTAGGAGTTTGGGAACCACTGATTTATGCTATCCAGCTTCAAGGGAAGAGGAAACACTGGTTTCAGAGCATTTTGAGCAAGGATATCACACATAAGGTCTGCAGACTGGATACAGCCCACAGAAGCTGTTTATCTGGCCCACATGATAATTGAGTTCTCCTGGACTCATCATGAGCTGTGATGTGACACCTTGGCAGAAGCTGTGCTGCTGAAAGTGTTGCCCATGTGATAATTGGGCTCTCTCATATCTTGAAAATATGATCAAGTTTTGCATATTTCCTTCTGTCATTGTAGCTAATGAATTCCTAGATGAGAAAAAAGTGCTTATTTCTGATCATCTGCTTCATGATGTCATGTCCTGTTTAATGACATAACTTCCAGCCATCAGTAGGTGCCATGAATGCTATTTGGCCCATTTTTTTTTTTGAGCTTGTGATTTACATGTTAAAGACCAATAAAAGTTATGGCACAATCCTATGCCTGTCTACTCAGAAGGAATAATATAATCTCATAATATTAAATGGGGCTTACTCCCAGGAAACTGTATCTAGGATTGTAGCCCTGGCATCTTTGCCACCCCTCTTGCTCAAGTAACTAGCTATTTGAGAAGACTACTTTTGCCAAGACTACAATACTAAATGATGATTCTGAGAGATAAGGTTATTTGCACTCAGGTTGCACTTAGTTGACTCAAGTCAAAGATGCAACCATGCTACAAAATAGTGTTGGATCATCATAAGAATTTCCAAAGCATGCAGCTAAATATATTAAGCCAGTTCTGTCTTGCTTTGTGTAGCAACTATCTTAATACGGAACTACTTCAGAAATTTCCCAAAATCCACTAGAAAGATCTCCCTTACTCTTACATACACCCCATTCATTTCAGGAAGACTTGGACAAGAATACACACCAGTGGATTGTGCACTCTGGTCTCATTTTGAAAGGAGCCATGGTGAGGAAATTCAAGCAAATATAACTAGGCCAAAATAAACATGGGACAGGGTTTCTGACCAGCTGGCGAATGCCACTTAGTCTCTCGGTCATAGATGCAAGGATGGCTCAACTTTAGGAGTAAGCTAGGTGACTGCTTGCAGCAGCAGAATTCCAGGGATGCCTACCTCATCTATGGAAATGTCTCAGAGGGTAGTTTGTCTGGAGGGTACATCACCTGTGCTTTGGGGAAACGCACAATCAAGAACTTTCTGACCTCCGTCAGTTGCTCAGGGTATAGACACAGCTGAAAAGAGGAGATGGCAAAGCAATCATTAAAAATGAGAATGCTAAAACACCTTTTTGTTCAACTCCTGATCATAAGTTGTGATCAGAATTTAGCATAATGCACTATTGTTTTGCTTTGATAAGACACAATTGGGCAGGAGAGGGGGAAGAGGAGAGAAGCAAAATGGTAATTTGCCTAAGGCAGGACTGGCCATATAAGTGACTGCTGGTGTCTACTCCAGCCCGCCCCACCCACCCCCAGCCAAGGAGGCAAATTAACATTTGGTCTGAGGGAAGGACATAGGGCTGATAGATTTTTATCAGAACAAATCACCGTCAGGAGATAAAGAAACTGTGGTTACTGTCACTAAAGAGGCAGTCCTTGTAGGGGCCTCATCTTGAGGTCAAGGCCCGCCCCTTTCTCTTCATGTCAAACTCTTCCTCCTGGGGATACATCTGGTGGCTCAGGGGAAACAGAGGGCTCTGTTGGGAACCTGGGCCAGCTGCTCCACAGGACTGGCGAAGCCTTTCAGGGCTCTGCCCTGGTTCTCAGGCCCTATCCAGGCCTCAGGGGTTGTTGTTGGTCTCTGCTTCTGGATGCAGCTCCCCTATGGCACCCCATAGCCTCCTAGGGGCAGCTGGAGTAGTCCCTGGTGCCTATTCCTTTCCTTCCCCTTGTCTCCACTCCTCTGGCCCCTCCTCTTGCCACCATGGCTGCCCCCTCTCCTTGCACCCTTCGTCCTGTGCTCCCGCTTTCCTTTCCCCCGCCTGCCTCTGCATTCAGTCCTTCCTCTTGTACAGTCGATGACCCTCCTGCTGATCAGAGGTAGGGTGACTGTCAATCTGTACTAGCTGGGAGGGACTCCATGGTGACATCACAGCTGATCCTCATGGTGGCCAGAAGCTCAGAGCCCTCCAGTCACCACACCACAGTGGCACAGCCCAATCATAGGTGTAACTAGGCATGTAAGCATACATCTATAAAGATTTTTCCTTTGTTAGGGTTATGCTGTTCAGCCTCAGGGGGAAGGCCAAATCATACAATCACTTTCAATCCAGGTAGGTGCTTGTTTTCCCTTACCTTTTATTTATTGCCCTCCACAGTTTGCCATAGCAGAAGAGATTTTCATCATTCTTTAGATATTAAGGTTCTGCTCTTATCTCCATCCTCAGGTTAAGACATTCACAGACTGACTGCCTAATCCAATCAAACTTTCCAGGGCTGATGCAGCTGTTACAAGGGGATATAAGCCTCATCCTGTGGTGGTGAGGCAGTCATGGAGGCATCTTCAAGGTAAGAAAACATTTGTTCCTTTACCACAAACCTGCATTGGTGCTGGTAAGTTGGACAGGACTGGGCCCTAAGTAAAAGACTATAAGGAGGAGAATGTTTCTATCCTGCCAATATTTTGTAAAACACCAAGAGTACAAGCAGGCCAGCTAGCCTGTGCGGCATTCTAACCAAGGTAGGAGGTGGCAGCAGCTTAGCACGAGGCAAGGGGACAAACGTCCCCTTGCCCCACAGTAAGCCACAGGCAGCCCAATAGGCTGCTTGGATCGGCACCTGCAAAATTGCAGGCACAAGTCTGAGCCTCCTGTAATGGGCCGAATCAGGGCCGTGCAGACCAGGGACAGGGCTTTGACTGCATCTGGATTCCACCACACACCCCGGCCACTCTGCCCACCGGAACACCTTCCCCCGCCCTGTTCCGCCTGGCTTACCGGCTACCTCCATGGGCACACTTGGGTCGACGCAAGTGCTTGCATTGGCCCAGTACCTCTTCGGCTGGAGCAGATGTGCTTTATGGCATGTTTGCGACAGCCTTGGGCTGACAACAGGTGCCTTGGAATGCACCCTGAAAAGTCTATACGTTCTGGGAAAAGGCTGAGAAATTATTCTATATTCAACATGATCATCATTACTGACAATGATAATGATAATAAGAATAGTATTTATATACCGCTTTTCAACAAAAAGTTCACAAAGCAGTTTACAGGCAAATCAAATAATTGAATAGGTCCCACTCCCAAAAGGGCTCTGTTCTGTCAAATTACCTGCTGGGCCTCCCCAAGGGCTCCAATGCCCACACTAGGCTAACTAGTTTCCCCTCCAGAGCAGCCTCAGGGATAGGTGAGAGGGAGGGGGTTCCTTCGCTCACTGGTTCTCTTCTCTTCCAGCAGCCTTGCTTGGATTCACCAGCTGGCCAGCCTCCTCCAGACTGTCCTCATCACCGGCTTAGCTCAAGATACCCTAAGTCTAACTTGGCACCACAAAACCCACCACCAAACAATAGGCAGTCAGCTTACCTAAGCCACACCTGCCTCTTCCACACGGTGGCTCCAGGGGCATGGCAGCCATACAACAATTCTCCAACCAAGGCACCACAGGAACCCACTCACAGTTCCAATAACCAAGTATCCAGTCAGTCCATCCAACAGTCCTTCAGTCAGTCAGTCAATCCATCCAGCAATCCATCAGTCAGTCAATCCACAGCCACTTTCCTTCCTTCCTACTTCTGCCCAGTACAGCACCTACCTGGTGCTAACTTACTGCAGCTCCTGCCTCCAACTTTATACTGAGGCAGGCCAATTGGTGTCTGTTGCTGGACAGGCTTTAATTCATCAGCCACACCCATCTGCACTTGTGCTAATCACCCTTCCTAGCCAGGGCCCTCATCAACCTGCAGCTGTGTTCCTGCTGCAGGCAAAGACCTTGGGGGTTAACCCTGTAATCCCTGGCTTCTTTGGACAAGGGGCCACTGCTGATACCATTCCCTATCTCCTCGGGGTATCTCCTGCCTTTTCCAACACAGGCTCACAATCTATAAAAGACATACAAGAAACACCAGCAAACAGTCAATAGAAAAGACATTGAGCTAAGGTGAAATGCAACATCATTTAGCATAGGTAGAACACACTTGAAGGATGTAACTTGTTTTCAAATGAAAAGAGCTCTCTCTCTCTCTCTCTCTCTCTCTCTCTCTCTGTGTGTGTGTGTGTGTGTGTGTGTGTGTGTGTGAGAGAGAGAGAGAGAGAGAGAGAGAGAGAGAGAGAGAGAGAGAGAGAGAGAGAGAGAGATTGCTCTCCTGTACCAAGGGAAACTGAGCAGCTGCATTAAGGCCTTGGAATGAGCTAAAAGCTTATCATCTCATGTCCCTTGCACAATTACCAGCTGCTAGTCATAAAGTGTTGTGATGGGTTTTTATTTTCTTTCTTTATTTCTAACATCTATAACCTCTTATCCAGCCAATTAGCTTCCAAAATGGCTCATGTGAAAAAGCAATCAAATTGCATCAATATGATAGTAGCATAAAATAATAATACTCAAAAACCCAGCAAATTCAGCAACCAATGAAACAGTATCACATGGAAGAAAATAAGGTGGCAGATAAAACTGTTGGTACAGAACAAAACAAACAAGGCTCTTGGTGCCTCACACCGAACCACGAGGGTGCTCGGTGGACCTCTTTGGGGAGGACATTCTATGAATGGGGCATGTCACTTGGGAAGGCCACTGTCTGGTCACCATTCAGTTTACCTCTGGTGAACATCAGATGAAAATCTTAACTGCTTCACAAGGGAGTAGGCAATCCTTCAGGTATCCTGGTTAGTGCAGAGCCATTAAGAGTTTTAGAAAGTTAAAACAAGCATTTTGAATTGTGCCCAGAGACTAAAAAGGAGCCAAAAGAGCTCTTTCAATGCAATGGAGATGCATTCCCTGCAGCCATTACCAGCCAATAGCCCAGCCATTGCATTCTGCATTTTTGGGTAGTCTTCAAAGTCAGTCCCACAGACAATACAATAGTTTAACCTGGATGTAATTAGGAAGTTATGTGGTTAAGAGGGCTCCCTATGTGCATATCACATGTTGCTGGCTAGGATGAGACAGCTTGTAAATCTCTGCTGTCCTGACCTCTGAAACCTGCATGTACCAAGAAGCTGGTTTAGGTAAGATGTGTATTGGAAGTGTCAGAAAGTCTGGCCCTAGTCTAGGTGAATCAAATATCCAGGGAGAAAAAGGCCAGCAGTCTAAATTGCTAACAGCTGCCTGTTGGTCAAGATCGTTGACTTAACCATGGACAAGGTGAAGTTCAAGGGCTGAACTTTCCCACCTCTGAATGTTCCATCAGACTGGTGGAAACTTGATGCTAAGAATCCCATGTAATGAGCTGACTAGTTTGAAACATGGTGCAATCTGTCCCAGCTGGGAAAAAGTTTAGCTGGTCCTCTGCCTCTCCCAAATGGTAAGCAGAGAAACTGCACGTAGGTAGCTACCTCACTATGCAAGGCTAGGGCAGGGTTGTCAATTATAATGCCTATGGAAGCTCCTTATCTGCTCCTTATGGGATAATTTGGGTTGTGATAATTGAGCCTCACCGTACAACTCCCAGGGCACAATTCTAACTTATGCTGGAAAGGCAAGGCCAGCGGGCCTGTGCCATATCCTGTGCAAGCTGACGGCCCCTGGAGCCTTCCTGGGGCAAGGGCACATTCAAATTGCAGCTGCACGGCCCAGGGAGGGAGACTTGAATGCAGCCTACTGGCTGCACCCTAGCTCCTCCCCCTCCCTGGGCCGACATGCCTACTGGCCTGCCCACCCCACCCAGCTCCTCCCTTCTGCCTGCGCTCCTCATGCCCAGCACTGCTCTTGTCCCAGCCGAACTCAGCTGGTGCAGTAGTGACACTGTGGCACCTCGGCCTGATGCCCCTGGGTCGACGCTGCTGCTAGCATCAGCTGAATGGCACTAGTGGCAATGCGGGGGTGTCAGTCAGCGCCCCCGCATCAGTGCTAGTGACATTAGGCCAACTCAAGCACATAGCTTCGGCCCAAGGATTGCACCCTCAGTTGTAATAGGAGCTGAAAGACTCCTAATACCACAGAATACCCAATACCATAAGGAAAAAATTGTGTGGCATGATAACGTCGGCCCAATGGCACCAGCGCTGGTGATGACCAGCGCTCTTGTGCCTGTGCTGGTGACATTGGGCCAACGCTAGCAGCTAGCGTTGGCCAAACAGAGGACCTTAGATTGTGCCCTTAGTTGCAAACTATGAGCAAGTCTCTTATAATTCATCTGTTTTCCACTTTTCCCATGAGTTTGGTCATCTTCTCCTATTCTCTTGTACCCATACTCACAGTAATTTGTAGAAACTCAGCACAAAACCAGTTACACTCTAAAATGTAGTGTGAAATACATGTGCCTTGAAAGGATGGGGGCTCTCTACCCATCAGGTGGTGCATCTCACATGAAGAGGGTGTCTCTTCCCAAGGTGCATTCCATCCTCTGATGGTCCTGAAGAGTGATACCCCTAAAGCCTGCAGGAGCACACCTGAGAAAAGGGGTCTTTCTGAACCTCTGTCCAGATGTGGCTGGACACTTGGCTGTGGCCAAGTCTGAGTGATACAGGTATGGCTGCAGCTGTTGAATCAGCCAAACCTGAGCAAAGGCTCTCCTGGCTACTTTTCTGAATTCAAAAGCCAGCTTTCAAACAGGTACTGGTCGAACCTAATTACAGAGTCTCCTGGACCACATTGAACCAAATTTGGCTCAACCAAGCCTTTGCGCACGGCCTCAGGGGGCTTCAGAATGGCCATTAAAAAAAAATTCAGGTTTTTTTTTGGCAAAACTGAACATTGCATTTGTAATGCCTTATAAGGAAATTCCTTTTGCCAAAAAACTGGAAGCTGCATTTTTTTGGTTTTAGCAGTCATTCTGTGGCCCGTGGCGTGGATGTGGTGGTGCAGTGGGTTAAACCGCTGCTGCTGGGCTTTCCAACTGGAAGGTTGGGAGTTCGAGACCACATGACGGAATGAGCTTCTATCGCTTGTCCTAGCTCCTGCCAACCGAGCAGTTCGAAAGCATTTAAAAATATGAGTAGATAAATACGGAACAACTTTGGTGGGAAGGTAAAGGCGTTCCGTGCACTACGGTGTAGTCATGCCGGCCACACGACCACAGAAGCTTGTCCTTGGACAAAACGCTGGCTCTACAGGCTTTGAAACGGAGATGAGCACTGCCCCCTACAGTTGGTCACGACTAGACCATTCGGTCGTGGGGAAACCTTTACCTTTTTTACTGCGGCCCGTGGAGACTGCGCATGGCCTCAGAAAGCCTTTTGGACTTGACTGGAACAGTGCTCTGGTCAGGTTTGGCGTGGGAGGCAAAATCTGTGGGTTTAATTACCTGTGGATTTTTAAAATTTACAGTGGTTCCAGGAACAGAACCCTTGTGGATAAGAAGACCCCACCTGTCTATCTTAAAACACTCAGGCAGGAAAATTCAAAAGGTGCTCCGGCAGTCCTGGTTTTGGCAGAGCTTGTGAGATGGGAGGTTAGAACAGGGCATCTCTGGATTCAAGGGTGCTTTCATGATTTATCAACAGTTATTGTCTTACATGGCATTTTTCAATTTTTCAGTATCTAAAGTGAAACATCACCTTAAATTGCTCTGTGCAAATCATGGCATTTATAGATCTTTGACCCACTTGAAGGTTTACTAACGGTAGCAATCATAAGAAACACTTGGCAAAATGGCATGGGGATTCTTGTTGAAGTAGACAGTTAAGCAAAAAATGGGAAATGGAATTTAATCAGAATATTACCCCTAAATATTGGTCTGTATTAATTAGAAATGTGGTTAAGTACATGCTAGGTGCAGGGCCCTTTTTTGCTGTGGAACCGTTACCAGAAAATCAGCCCCCTCTTTATATGGTTTCCAGCAGGGTTTAAAAACATTTACTTTGCTTGGCATTTGAAGGGTGGGAACCCTTTTTAATCTAGTGACTATGGGCCTTCTGTTACAACTTTTAAGTTATTGCTGTTTGTTACATCTTTTAACTGCTCCAGTATCGTAATAGTTTTTAATTGTTTTATTGAAATATGTATATTAATTGTATTTTATCTTTTAATTTTTATTGATGTATTCTGCATTGAGCATAGGAAACGCAATGTAGAAATCTTTTAAATAAGCAAATAAATAAGGCCAGTGTCTTATCCAGCTCAGTATTGTCTGCAGTGACTGGCAGGAAGTCGCCTGAATGTCAGGTAGGGGTCTTTTACAGTTCTATATGAAAATGCCAGGAATTTAACCTGTGAAACATTGTGACACAGTCTCTCAACAAAGGCTCCTGAGAAAGCTCCATAGTCAGGGAATAGGGCAGGTTCTCTTCTGGATAGGAATCAATTGAAGAGTAAGAAACAGAGAGTGGGTGTAAATGGATAATTTTCACAACAAGAGAAGTGAAAAGCGGTGTGACCCAAGGATTAGTTTTCAACTGGTGCTTTTTGAATTGTTCATAAATGACCTGGAGTTGGGGTTGAGCAGCAAGGGGCCCAAGTCTGCGGAGGACACTGAACATTTCCGGGTGGTGAAGTTTAGAATGGATTGGGAAGAGCTCCGGACTGGGGGAATGGGTGGCAAAACAGCAAATGCACTTCAATGCAATTAACTGCTCAATCCTAACCTGCACTGGAATAAGGAGGCCTGCCGTCCTGCCCCATATGCAGCGCAGGGTAGGGGCTGGCTGCAGCACAACTTGGCATAAGGTGAATTTATTCCCCTTATCTCATGTTACACTACTGGGATAGGGCTACTCGGATCTGCGCCAGCGAAATTGCTAATGCAGATCTGAGTAAGGCTGACTGGATCAGGCAGCAGATTATAGGGTGTTGGTGAACAGCTTGATGAACATGTAGATCCAGCTGTGCAGAAGGCCTACTCCAAGCTCAGGATCATTAAAACAAGGACTGAGAATAAAACAAAAAAAAATATTATTATGCCATTGTACACATAGTAAGGCCACACCTGGAGTATTGTGGCCAGTTTGGAACCCCACACCTCAAAAAGATATAGGGCAGTGATGGTGAACCTATGACACGCATGTCAAAGGCGGCACACCATGTTGTTTTGGGTGGCGCACCAGCATTCATCAATACCCGTTATTGGACTGTAGTTTTAAATAAATAAATGAATATGTAAAGAATTGTTTCTCTTTTGTTTGGGGAGGGGTGACACGACAGCAGAGTCCAGTTCTGAATTTGACAAGCCATGCCTAAAGGGTTCACCATCATAGATATGGTGGATCTAGAAAAGGAACAGAAAAGTGGCCCAAATTATTAGTAGGCCATGGGGTCGAACATGACTTAGCGACTGAACAACAAGTCTCTCCCTTATGAGGAAAAGCTACAATAATTGGAGCTTTTCAGTCTAGAAAGAAGGTGCCAGACGGAGAGACATGATGGACAGCCCAATCCTAAGCAGCGCTGGCCTAGTAAGGCCAGCGCAGCAGGGCAGTATCCTAAGGAAGCAGCAGCAGCACAGCACAGGGCAAGGGGAGGTTTTCCCCTTGCACACAGGTAAGCCCCAGCCAGCCTTATGGGGCTGCTCAGATCTGCGCCTGCTGATTTGCAGGCGCAGGTAAACGTGTGCAGCAGCTGCCCAAATCGGGGCCACCTGGGACGGGGCTTCGGATTTGGCATAATGGCCCCCATTGCCACCCACTGCACTGCCCCATTATGCCCCCAGCACATCTGTAGAACTCTCTCCATGATGTCCTGTGCTGACTGAGCACTGCTGGTGCATGACTGGTGCAGCTGACGGTTGCGGTGGCACCTGAGCGCTGGCACTGCTGCTTGTGCCGGTCCAGTGCCCGACTTGCTGCCACAGATGTGCCTAATGGCATGTTTGCAACAACACTGGATCAGAGCAAGAGCACAGCGCTGGTGCAACGCCAGTATAGGATTGCATTCTGAGACATATAATATGATGCATGGAATGGATATAGTGGATACAGAGAACTTCTTTTCCCTCTTGCACAACACCAGAATAAAAGGATACCCACTTAAATTGATGCATGGGAGAGTTAGAACAGCCAAAAGGAAGTATTTCTTTACCCAGCATGTACCCAGCTATGGAACTCATTGCCACAGGATGCTGTGATGGCAGTTGGCCTGGATGCCTTTAAAAGGAGATTGGATGGATTTAGGGAAGAATTGTCCATTCCAGGTTACAAGAAATGACAATTGTATGTAACCTCTGAATTTTAGAGGTAACCTATACCAGAATGCCAGAGAGTGGCAACAGGACATAGGTACCTTGTTGTCTTGTTTCCTCCCTAAGCATTTAGATGGGCCCTTGGCCTGATCCAGAAGAGCTTTTGTTTTGTTTTTATGTGCTCTACCACTGAGCTATAGCCACATAAGAGGGCATTTTGCCCTGCAGATATTAGGTACATTAACTTATTGTTTTGTAAATATCTGATTTGCACACTTGTTTATACTCTGAAACTAGCTTACAGAACACCAGCCTAGGGGACCAATCCTATCCAACATTCCAGGGCTTATGCAAACATGCCAACAGGGTATGCACTGCATCCTGGAGGGACAAGGTAAGAGAATATTTGTTCCCTTACCTGGAAGATGCATTGTGACTGCATCAGTGCTGGAAAGTTGTATAGGACTGGGGGCACATGCATTAGCAGATGGTAGCGGTGGAATTTGAAGGGTGGTCAGCAGAATTTAGGAGTGGGTTCAAGCTGTGGATTGGCTTGGACTACCGTGCCTCTAGTTTTTTTTTAAATTCCTTATTAGTGAATATTAAAACAGTATTTTGCTAACAATTCTTAGCAAAATATCCACTGTAAAAAAAAAAAAGGAAAAGAAAGAAGGGGACATTTTTGAAAGGAATATACATAAACAGCCATATATAAAATGGATATTAGTAAAGAATCTATAATCTATATATACATTTCGAAAAAGGGCTTCCACGTATTTGCCAACTAATCCATTTGCAATTGTCTTCTATAAGCCCTAGATTCAAATGTTGACAGAATTAAATGTTCTTCAGTCCACTGAAAAATAGTGGGAGAGCACTTGTCTTCCAACATTTTTGTTTTAATCTTTTAGCTACAGTAAGGGCACAAAGAGTCCATTTCCATTGTCCTTCGTAAACCTTCCACACAATAGGCAGAAATTTCAAAAGAATACGTGTCATAAAATTGCTATATTGTATATTTCTGAATAAATGTTTATTTTTTATTTTTATTTTAATGTGAGCGTCAGCTTGGAACACAGTCTTGGTTCAGGGCTGAGGCTGCAACCCTAAGCACACTTTCCTGGGCATAATTTCCATTGAACAAGATGGGACTTAATTTTGAGTAGACATGCATAGGATTGTGCTGGGAGGTTCCATTGCCAAAGGTTTTTGTTGTTGTTCAGTCGCTAAGTCGTGTCCGACTCTTCGCGACCCCATGGACCACAGCACGCCAGGCCTCCCTGTCCTCCACTAGCTTCCTGAGTTCGCCCAATTTCATATTCATTGCTTCGGTGACACTATCTAACCATCTCATCCTCTGTCGCCCCCTTCTCCTTTTGCCTTCAATCTTTCCCAGCATGAGGGTCTTTTCTAAAGAGTCCTCTCTTCTCATCAGGTGGCCAAAGTATTGGAGCTTCAGCTTCAGCATTTGTCCTTCCAGGGAGCAATCAGGCTTGACTTCCTGGAGAATTGACCGATTGGATCTCTTTGCAGTCCAGGGGACTCTCAAGAGTCTTCTCCAACACCATAATTCAAAAGCATCGATTCTTCGACGCTCTGCCTTTCTTATGGTCCAGCTCTCACAGCCATACATGGCTACTGGGAAAACCATCGCTTTGACTATGCGAACCTTTGTTGGCAGGGTGATGTCTCGGCTTTTGATTAAGCTATCTAGGTTCACCATAGCTTTCTTCCCAAGAAGTAAACGTCTTTTAATTTCATGGCTGCAGTCACCATCTGCGGTGATCTTGGAGCCCAGGAAAATAAAGTCTGTCACTGCTTCCATTTCTTCCCCTCCTATTTGCCAGGAAGTGATGGGAGTGGTTGCCATGATCTTAGTCTTTTTAATGTTGAGCTTCAAACCAATTTTGGCACTTTCCTCTTTCACCCTCATCAAAAGGTTCTTTAGGTCTTCCTCACTTTCTGCCAGTAGAGTGGTATCGTCTGCATATCTGAGGTTGTTGATGTTTCTCCCAGCAATCTTGATTCCAGCTTGTGAGTCTTCCAGCCCTGCCTTCCTCATGATGTACTCTGCGTATAAGTTAAATAAGCAGGGTGACAATATACAGCCTTGTCGTACTCCTTTCCCAATTTTAAACCAATCGGTTGTTCCATGTCCAGTTCTAACTGTTGCTTCCTGACCCGCATAAAGGTTTCTCAGAAGGCAGATCAGGTGGTCTGGAACTCCCATCTCTTCAAGAACTTGCCACAGTTTGTTGTGATCCACACAATCAAAGGCTTTAGCATAATCAATGAAGCAGAGGTAGATGTTTTTCTGGAACTCCCTTGCTTTCTCCATGATCCAGCGAAGGTTGGCAATTTGATCTCTAGTTCCTCTGCCTCTTCGGAAACCAGCTTGTACATCTGGTAGTTCTCGATTCACATACTGCTGAAGCCGAGCTTGTAGGATTTTGAGCATGACCTTGCTAGCATGTGAAATGAGTGCAATGGTGCGGTAGTTCGAGCAATCTTTGGCGTTGCCCTTCTTTGGGATTGGAATGTAAACTGATCTTTTCCAGTCTTGTGGCCACTGTTGGGTTTTCCAAATTTGCTGGCATATGGAGAGCAGCACTTGGACAGCATCATCTTTTAAGATTTGGAGTAATTCCGCTGGAATGCTGTCACTTCCACTAGCTTTGTTGTTAGTGAGGCTTTCTAAAGCCCACTTGACTTCACTCTCCAGGATGTCAGGTTCGAGCTCAGTGACTGTACCACTGTGGTTATCAGGAACATTTAGATCGGCCTTATAGAGTTCCTCTGTGTATTCTTGCCACCTCTTCTGAATCTCATCTGCTTCTGTTAGGTCCTTGCCATTTTTGTCCTTTATTGTGCCTACCTTAGCATGAAATTGTCCTTTGACATCTCCAATTTTCTTGAAAAGATCTCTAGTCCTCCCCATTCTGTTGTTTTCCTCTATTTCTTTGCATTGCTCATTTAGAAAGGCCTTCCTATCTCTCCTTGCTGTTCTCTGGAAATCTGCATTCAGTTGGGTATATCTTTCCCTTTCTCCCTTGCTTTTGGCTTCTCTCCTTTCCTCAGCTATTTGTAAAGCCTCGTCAGACAGCCACTTTGCCTTCTTGCATTTCTTCCTCTTTGGGATGGTTTTAGTTGCTGCCTCCTGTACAATGTTACAGGCCTCCGTCCAAAGTTCTTCAGGCACTCTGTCTACCAAATCTAAGCCCCTAAATCTATTTGTCACCTCCACTGTATATTCGTAGGGGATCTGATTTAGGTCATACGTGGAGGGCCTAGCGGTTTTCCCTACTTTTTTCAGTTTAAGCCTGAATTTGGCAAGAAGAAGCTGATGATCTGAGCCACAGTCAGCTCCAGGTCTTGTTTTGACTGCCTGTATGGAACTTTTCCATCTTTGGCTGCAAAGAATGTAATCAATCTGATTTCGATGTAGACCATCTGGTGAAGTCCATGTGTACAGTCGCCGTTTGTGTTGCTGGAAAAGGGTGTTTGCTATGACTAATGTGTTCTCCTGACAGAACTCTATCAGTCTTTGCCCTGCTTCATTTTGTACTCCAAGACCAAACTTGCCTGTTATTCCTCTTACCTCTTGACTGCCTACTTTAGCATTCCAATCCCCTATGATGAGAAGGACATCTTTTTTGGGTGTTAATTCTAGAAGCTGTTCTAGGTCTTCATAGAAGCGGTCAACTTCTTCCTCATCAGCACCAGTGGTTGGGGCGTAGACTTGGATTACTGTGATGTTGAAAGGTTTGCCTTGGATCCTAATGGAAATCATTCTATCATTTTTGAGGTTATACCCCAGTACTGCTGTTCTCACTCTCTTGTTCACGATGAAGGCTACTCCATTTCTTCTAAGGGATTCCTGCCCACAGTAGCAAATATAATGGTCATCTGAATTAAATTCTCCCATTCCTGTCCACTTTAGTTCACTAACTCCCAGGATGTCGATGTTCAGCCTTGACATCTCACGTTTGACCACATCTAGCTTGCCTTGATTCATAGATCTGACGTTCCAGGTTCCTATGTAGTATTGTTCTTTACAGCATCGCACTTTCCTTTCACTTCCAGACACATCCACAGCTGAGCTTCCTTTCAGTTTTGGCCCAGCTACTTCACTCTTTCTGGAGCTACTAGTACTCGTGTTCTGCTCTTCCCCAGTAGCATAATGGACACCTTCCGACCTGAGGGTCTCATCTTCCAGTGTCATATCGTTTAGCCTTTTTGTTCTGTAATCCATGGGGTTTTCTTGGCAAGAGTACTGGAGTGGGTTGCCACTTCCTTCTCCAGCGGACCACGTTTAGTCAGAACTCTCTGCTGTGACCTGTCCATCTTGGGTAGCCCTACATGGCATAGCTCACAGCTTCATTGAGCTACTCAAGCCCCTTCGCCACGACAAGGCAGTGATCCATGAAAGGGTTTAGTGAAGTGGTTTAGTGAAGTGAAAGTTTTAGTGAAGGTTTAGTGAAGTGAAAATGCAAATTGGGGTCCAAAGCAGCCAAGACTGGTCAAACCGGCTGATCAGGTTTCAGGCAACTGGCACTTCTCCAGGCAGAGATGAGGTAAAAGGTGAATAGAAGGTAAGACTCCCAAGCAAAAGGAAGTGGAGCTTTCTTTTGTTCCAGCAGACCCAGAACCTCACCCACAGCATCCCTTGTGCCGGCCCAAGCAGGTCACAAATGCACCACATTTGTGTTATTTTCAGAGGAGCTAGCAAGGATGTGCATTGGCCTTGCTGCATGTTGCACAGGCGTAGAGGCCTGACGGCAAGGTGGGCCTTCATAGGCTGGCACAGGGACTCCAGGAGGGCAGCAGGAGTCATAGGGTAAGGGCAGAATGGGGGGGGGAGGTGGGGAATGGGTGGCCCTGTGGGCGGCATGGCCCGAGGGGATGATCCAGCACCCAGCCTTTGGGCCAGATCCTAACCCCTGGACCTGCTCGAAGTTGCACCACTTATTTCGGTGGCACAGCTTCGAGTTACTCCAGCCGAGCTACCACACACTGCACAAATTTATTCCCCCTTACCCAGGTAGCACAGCAGCACCTTCAAGGTGGAATTGAATACCTCCAGAGAGACCAGGATATGATACTCAATATTCCTAACAGGAACAAATGTTAAATTTTTTTTTTTAAAAAAAAAGCCAATTGGCACATTCCCCTTTTCCCACTAAGAGATCCACAAGCCATTCTCACCATCTCAAAATAATTCAGTGCTGCAGTTCTACACATGCTTAGTGGAGAGTTATGCCCCATTGAAAGCGGCACCCTTCATTGAAAACTCAAATTCCAGCACAGTTTCTAATTGCTGTTAAAACAGAGCTTTCTTAAAATCAAGAACACTCAACTTGGAGCTCTTGAGAGACTGTCTTGCACCCAGTGCCCTTCTATTTTAAATCACCACCACCTTTTTGGTGTTTCTTATTGAGGCTGGAGAAGGAAGAATGGCTGAGATACAGAGGCGGAGCGTGGATGTAGCCCGGGGTGGCGTGAGCCATGGGTGCTGGTAGCGGTGGGGCGCCATTGCGTGGAGTAACCCGCGCGCTAACCCGCTGTATTCGGCCCTCCCTCCCTCCCTGGTGTCCAGTGGTGGCATCTTACCGGTACGCTGGGCGGGACGTCCGGGTGATCGGCAGCCCGCCCGTCGCGTACCACTGCATTACGCTGTTTGCGTAACCAGTTACGTCGCTTGCGTACCGGTAGGATGCGTGCCGCCCAGCATCCTTGCTTGCATGCCGCCCAGCGTACCGGTAGGATGACACCACTGCTGGTGTCTGTTTTGCTCCAAAATGGAGCTATTCTGGATGCAGGGAGGCGTGGCGTGTCAGTGCATGGGGGTGGGGTGACGTGCTGGGGGCGCGGTTTTGTCATCCTGCCATGGGCGCACTCGGCGCTCGGTTCGTCTCTGCTGAGATGAAGCTGGTTGTTGCATGGCTGCCAGGAAGAGCTGGGTAGGAGGCCTGGGGGGGATTAGAAGCAACACACAAACACAAGCATGGATGCTTCTTATTAGATTTTGCTTGCTTTGCATTCCTGCACTGGTCTTCCTCTGTGCCTTTGCTGGTGGGAATTTCATTTCCTTCTCTCAGCTCCCCCAGCTGGCCAAATGACCAATTGCGGCTGAAGCTGCTTGCTTGCTGCCTGAGGCCAGGATACGAGGCAAGCAGCATGGGGTCCAGATAAAAAGGTTCTGCAGGTCTCATTTATGGACTCATAATGCCGGCCCATAGGTGGTATGTTTGGCACACCTGTGTAAGACAGTTAATTTTTTTTGTTTTTTGGCCATAACTTTTGCTAAACTGAAAATATTACACTCTGAGTTTTTTCATTTAATTCCTCACGAACTTCTGCATCCAACAATGTATAGCATGATGGTATTATTCCAGAAAATCACAATTTTAACAAACTCTGATTTTTACGTACAGTGTTTTTTTTTTTTTTTTAGGCCATAACTTTTGATAGACTAAATATATTACATTCTGGTTTTTTTCCCATTGAATACTGTTGCAGTTTCACATCTCACAGTCCTGAACTGGCTGAAACTGGCAT